>ML660681.1:2776060-2789984 GCA_007570785.1 Antilocapra americana | reverse complement strand
ATATATATATATATATATATATATAGTGTGTGTATATATATATATATCTACTACCATGTGTAAAATAGCTATTGGGAAGCTGTTGTATAACACAGGGTACCCAACCTTGTACTCTGTGACAACCTAAAGGGGAAGGATTGGGAGGGAGGCTCAAGTCATTAATATATATATAATTATGACTGACTCACAATGTTGAACAGCAGAAACCAATACAACATTATAAAGCAATTATCCTCCAATTAATTTTTCTAAAAAAAGAAAATATCATCTCAGAAGTCAGCAGATCCCATGATGAAATACAGAATGTGACAAAACAATCTAACTGTATTAACAAATGTACGAAACCTCATGAAGGAGATGGGGGAAAGGTGCATACCTCACAACTGTGTGAGTGGAGAATATAAAACTAGAGGCAAAAGACAGAGCATTGTACTCTAGTGGATAAAGTTGTTTCCTTTAGGCATACATGTTAACAAATCTGAAATCACAACACTTTGTATACTTATATTGAATAAACATGTGAACAGATGGTGCAATTCAGGTTTTTTTCACTGTTGGAATGTGAATTTACAGATAAACCAAAGGATAAAGCTAGACTGAATCATATTATACTCAAATAGACATATGGATGAACAAAATATGGTAAAAAGGAAGGAAATCCTGCCATTTGAACAATAAGATGAACTTGGAGGACATTAAGTAAAATAAAGCAGACACAGAAGGACAAATATTCTATGATTCCACTTAAGTTAAGTATCAAGTTAAGTATCTCACAGAAACAGAAAGTAGAACGGTGGATGCCAGAGGCTCAGAGGAGAGGGAAATGTGGAGTTGTTGTTTAATGGATATAGAGTTTCAGTTTTACAAAAATTCTGGAGATTGGTTGCACAACAATGTGAAAATATTTAACACTGTTTTACAATTAAAATGCTTAGGTGGTAAATTTTGTTATGTGTACTTTAACAAAGTATTTTTCAAAATATGCTCTTTTAAAACATACAATATTAAAAGGTGGGAAGAAAAAGAATAACTTTACAGTGGTCACACCTGACAACCACTACATAAACCAGGTGATTGAGGTGCTTGTCTTCAGTGATAAGTTATGTTCATGCATGTACCACTGAGATGTTGTGATAAAGTGGTACTCTATCTCTGTGGTCTTCCTCCCCAAAACCTACAGCCCCAGTCTATTCATGAGAAAAACAGGAGATAATCTCAAACTGAAGAACATTCTATGAAATAACTGATCAGTATACAAGACTGTTAAGGTCACCAAAACAAGGAGAGTTTGAGAAACTATTACAGTCTAGAGAAGCCTAAGGAGATATGATGACTCAATGCAATATGATATCCTGGATGGATTCCTGAAACAAGAAGAAGACTAGTGAAAAACCTAAGAAAATTCAAAAATTCAAATAAAGTGGGAGATTTTAGGTAATAATAATGTATCAAAATTGTTTCATTAGTTTTGACAAATCTATCAACAGTGCTATAAATTGCAACAATAGAGGGAACTGGATATGGGATATAAAGGAATACCTTGTACTATTGTTGAAACTTTTTATTCAATATAAATCTAAAACTATTCAAAATTCAAAATTCTAATATTTTTTAAAGAAGACTATACAGATTAAAGTTCCACACCCTGAGATGTACACTTCTCAGTGGTAACTGTAGCTAAAAGGAAAATATATTTTCATATGTTATGTTCATTATCTTCAGCATTAGCAACTGAATTCAGTATAATTTGGAGGGGAGAACAGGCAACTAGATTCAGGGATTTAAGAGATACTCAAAATAGTTTACTGTCTTGACTCTTTTCCTGTTGCCTTCTCTATATTTAGCCATAACAAGAATACAAACTTGGTTCTGAATATGCTCTATTTTATAAATTATCTGAAATGGGGGCTTTGTACTATGATAATAGTATCTACTATATAATATTATATATATATATATATATATATTATATTATATATAATATAGATATTTATAGATATATAGCATGTATGGCTAGGCAATTTACATAAATTTTTTCATTATTTTAATATTCCCCATGGACCTATGAATGGGTGCTATTACCATCAAAATCGTAAAAATGAAGACAATGAAACTCAGAAAGTTTTAAGTGCTATAGTCGTCTGAAAAATGATCTCCCCAAATATGTCAGGTTCTAGTTCCTGGCATTTGTAAATGTTAACTTATACAGAAAGATGATCTTTGCAGAAGTGATTAGGATCTCAATGATCTTGAGAAGGGGTGATTACACTGGCATATCCAGCTGGACTCTAAATTTAATTACAAGTGTCCTCATAAGAAGGGGGCAGAGGGAGATTTGAAACAGAAAGAAGAGAAGACAATATGGCCACAGAGGCTGAGATCTGAGTGATACAGCTCCAAGCCAAGGAATGGTAGCAGTTATCAGAAGCTAGAAGGGTCAAGGAATGGATTCTTATTTACAGCCTTCAGAAAGGCACACAACCCTGCCAACACCTTGACTGCAGCTCAATAACACTGATTTCAAATTACCAGCCTCCAGAAGTGTGAAAGAATAAATTTCTGTTATTTTAAACCATGGAGTTAATGGTAATTTAAGCACCCAGAGGAATCTAATATAAGAGCCTCTGCCCAGTTAATAAGTGTTGTAGCTAATTTCTCAACTAAATTCTCCATCTCCAGAACCTGTGCAATACTCCTTCTTATGTTATCTATAGGCAGGGTATGTAACCTGACAAGCCACTTGGCTACATAGGAAACTTAGTGTCCATGTAATATTTTTCCTACTTTCAGAGACCTTCTAATACTCATATTATCTAATAAACAGGTATTATTTTATGTTCAAAGTGTAAAGAAAAGACACGAAGAAAAAAAAACATTTTTTGAAATTTCCATATAAAATTTCTACTCCTATATACTCCTAATGCTTCAAGATTTCCATGTTGCACTGAGTCTATGTTCAGTGATTAGGCACAAGAGATCAGTTTATCTCATTTTGTGCCTATATGTATATAAGCACATTTAAGTAAAAATTTCAACTTGTCTCCTACTTGACATATATATTTGGATTTTTTTGTAAACATTATTTATTTCCTCTAAGAAAAATGCAGATGAAAATTATATGCCTTTTTATTTCATAAAATAACTAAATGAATATAAATACTGTGGGATGATTCTCAGGAGCTTATATGAAAGAAAATGCCCCAGAATTCTCTTTGAAACTGTTGTGGATAAAATACTAAAATTGCTATTTTAATTATTTTAATATTAATAATAGAACCTTATAATTACATAGTACTTTATAAATTATATAGAATTTTTACATACATCATCTTATTTAATTCTCTCAGAAACCATTTTAGGTAAGCAATGAAGACTAATAATTTATTTTGCCCATTTTCCAGACATGCTTCTGTTTTTTCATGCAATTAACCAAGTTTACTTAGTTTTTACTGAGACTAAATAAGTTTAAGTAATCTACACTGGTCACATGAATAGTAAAATATAAAACTGGGACTATAACTTAGGTCTTCTGAATCCAAAACCAGTTCTCTTTCCATCATTACAAAAATAACAACAGCCTTAACACAACAAAATACTGATTACTCAAAATCCAACTAATTACAATCTTTAGTAATCACATTTTAATTTTGTTCTTCATGGTTATTAGGAGGAAGAGGAATGTTGGTAACTAGCAAATAAGAGATATGCTAATAATATAACACAATCTTTATATAATAGAATATAAGAGATATGATAATCATAAAACAAAATAAAATACCTTAGTAGATGCTGGAATCCAAAAGGTATATGTTCTGATCAAATCTCTCAAAACATATTTATTTACAGGTATGGTAATATCCACAACTTTATGTGAAGAATATGCAGATGACACCACCCTTATGGCAGAAAGTGAAGAACTAAAGAACCTCTTCATGAAAGTGAAAGAGGAGAGTTAAATAGCTGGCTTAAAGCTCAACATTTAGAAAACTAAGACCATGGCGTCTGATCCCATCACTTTGTGACAAATAGATGGGGAAACAGTGGCTGACTTTATTTTGGGGGACTCCAAAATCACTGCAGATGGTGATTGCAGCCATGAAATTAAAAGACGCTTACTCTTTGGAAGGAAAGTTATGACCAACCTAGACACCATATAAAAAAGCAGAGACATTGTCAACGAAAGTCCATCTAGTCAAGGCTATGGTTTTTCCAGTGGTCATGTATGGATGTGAGAGTTGGATGGTGAAGAAAGCTGAGTGCCGAAGAATTGATGCGTTTGAACTGTGGTGTTGGAGAGGACTCTTGAGAGTCCCTTGGACTGCAAGGAGATCCAACCAGTCCATCCTAAAGGAGATCAGTCCGGGTGTTCATTGGAAGGACTGATGTTGAAGCTGAGACTCTAATACTTTGGCTACCTGATGTGAAGAGCTGACTCATTTGAAAAGACCCTAATGCTGGGAAAGACTGGGGGCAGGAGGAGAAGCGGACAACAGAGGATGAGATGGTTGGATGGCATCACCAACTCGATGGACATGAACTTGCATAAACTCTGGGAGTTGGTGATGGCCACAGAGGCCTGCCATGCTGCAATTCATGGAGTTTGCAAAGAATCGGACATGACTGAGTGACTGAACTGAACTGAATGGCCTAATAGGCCTCTGTAAAATCTTTAATCATCAAAGAATTAACTAACTTCACTAGATTACCATTACTGATGTAGTTTATTACAACTAAAATACATTTCCTTTTACATTAAGTAGTAAGCTACAAAATAAATTTGAATATATTTGGTTTGTTATGAACTAAGGTCTAAGGTATTTGCCTCATAGGTGTAAATTAGCAGCATCGTCTAAAACCTAAAAACTTTCTATTCCCCCAGCACTGCACTTTCATTTACGTTATCCCTATTATAACTTTTAACTTGAAATAAATTTAGAATTAGAAAACATTGCAAAATTAGTCTGCTGCTGCTGCTGCTAAGTCATTTCAGTCATGTATGACTCTGTGCAACCCCAGAGACAGCAGCCCACAAGGCTCCCCCATCCCTGGATTCTCCAGGCAAGAACATTGGAGTGGGTTGCCATTTCCTTCTCCAATGCATGAAAGTAAAAAGTGAAAGTGAAGTCGCTCAGTCGTGTCTGACTCTCATCGACCCCATGGACTGCAGCCCACCAGGCTCCTCCGTCCATGGGATTTTCCAGGCAAGAGTACTGGAGTGGGGTGCCATTGCCTTCTCTGGCAAAATTAGTCCACAGGGTTCCCATATACTATTCTCTTAGCCTTATCCATTGTTAACATCTTATATAATCATTGTATAATTATTAAAACCAGGTAATTAACACTATTAAACTACAGACTGTTCAGATTTCACCAGTTTTTCCTCTAGTGTTATTTTTTCTGCTCCAGAATCTAACTCAGGATCCTACATCACATTTAGCTGTCATGTCTCAGTATCTTCTAAACTGACACAGTTCCTCAATCTTTCTTCTCTTTCATGACCTGGAAACTTCTTAAGAATACTAAAAGGCTATTGTAAGAATATTCCCCATGTTGGATTTATCTCATATCTGCTATTTCATTATGATCAAATTCAGGTTATGCAGTTTGTACAAGAACACGAAGAAGAGAGTTTGTGCCCCTAACAGTGGCCTTTACCAGTCAGTATAGGACGTCACTATATCTCACCGGTACTATTAACTTTGATCTCTTGGTTAAGGGTTTACTATTTGCCAAGCATCAGAATAAGTGCATTGACATTACCTGTTTAGTCCTTACAACAAACCTATATACTACATTTTATTATTATCCATAGTTGTTTTTTTTTTTTAAACTGAGCTTTCTAGGGTCAAGTAACTTGCCCAAATACACAGTTTGTAAATAGTTGAGGCAGAATCTGAATCTAGGCAGTCTAGCTCAAGAGCCCCCAGTTTTAATCTCTATGCATACTTCCCCTCTATGCTAAAAACTGGGTTTACCAATCTTTAAAATATTATCATTAAGTTCCTACTGTTCTTTTCCTTCAGTGTGTTAACATATCAATCACTGGCACTCATTCATGAAGTATGGCATCTGAAAACCCTCCCCTCTCAATTTCAAGGGACATAACATGTTGAAAGAAGATTGTGAGAATGTTTCATATTAGATTTTGCACAAACATTTATTTAAAGCATCCTGAATTTCTCAATTCTTGTATCCAACTGTTAACTTCCAACCATTAACACAACTAACCATTGACATCCAACCACTAACACACACAGAGACACACTTAATCCAAAGGTAGATTTGAGAAAACATCATATTAAACAGTATAATGTGATGTTTAAGCATATAAACTTTAGTGTTGGGATGACTGAGCTTAAATTATGGTTTTATCACTTACTAGTTACAAGACCTTGGTTAAGTTAACTAATCTCTCTTCTGAGTTTCATTTATATGTGTGAAAAACAAAATGATATTATGACAGTTGATCAATGCTCCTGTGTGCTCAGTCGTGTCTGACTCTTTGCAACTCTATGGACTGTAGCCTGCCAGGCTCCTCTGCCCACAGAATTTTCCAGTCAAGAATACTGGAGTGGGTTGCCAATTCCTTTTCCAGTGAGTGTGAATTCAGTGCAGAGTATGGAATTCTGCAGGCAAGAATACTGGAGCGGATTGCCATTTCTTACTCCAGGGATCTTCCAGATGCAAGGATTGAAACAGCATCTCCTTGCATTGGCAGGCAGATTCCCCACCACCAGTACCACCTGAGAAGCTTTCACATGCCCCCTAAAATGGTGGAAAATGTGTGAAACATATAGTACATAGTTTAAATCCCAATGTACATGTAACTGTAGTACCAGAGGAGAGAGAGAAGAACAAGAGAGTATTTGAAGTATCTGAAGAAATACTTCACATAGAAGTATCCCAAATCTTAGAATATTTCAAAATGAAGTCACATATTGAAGACTATCCATAAAACAATCCTCCTCCTCAAAATCTAAATATATTACATTAATCTAGAGAAAACAAAGATAAGAGAATATCTTAAAAGTGAAAACCATTTACCTCAGATTGTGACTTGAACCCATGTGCTGGGACTCAAACCCAGCCAAAACCCAATTTGTATTCTTATTTTTATTACTATAAAAACAAATAAGTTGAATGAGGTAATGGAAATGACAGGAAAACAACAGTAGGAAAATGAGACAAAGCCAGCAACATATATATTTAAAAATATCATACATTCCTCTATAAATGCTGGAAGTGAGCCAAAAATTTGGCTCTGAGCTCTCTAGTATCCAGTCTTTGAGCAGAGAGGCAAATAATTATCAGATTCAACAACTTTATAATATAGATTCAAAGTAACTGCTTAGGAGAGACACAGCATTCTGTGAATCCAATGGATCCTCCTACTGAAAACTGTTTAATATAGCAGTCTATCTCCTAAATAATATCCCAGGACAAATAGAATAGTGACCTTTTTTAACAGCTTCTTCTTATATTGCCTTAATATCTGCCTATCACAAACTAAGCACTACATAAACGTCTGTTGATTGAATAAATGTCTTCCCTTGTAGGACGTTATCTTAAAATCAAGGAATATTCATTCAGTACCAACACTTAGATAAAGGACAAAAATAAGATGACTCAAGAATATAGGTCTCTGATGGTCTAGATTGTTCCAAGGACAAAATCCAACTATCCATTGGTCAGTGACTGGCTTGCACATGTTTGGTTTAGTCCATAGGATGTCTCTATTTATTCATTTTTAATTTGATTGTGTTAAGAAAGACCATATAGCCTCCATTTCCTTATAACCCCTACACTCACTGTTGCCTTATTGACTTGAAAATTTTAGCCTTATAAGTATTTTAAATAATTTGAAATAATGTCTTTTGCAGCAACATGGATGGACCTAGAGGTTTTCATACTGAGTGAAGTCAGACAAAGAAAAACAAATACTGATATCAGATGATATCATTTATATGCGGAATCTTTAAAAAGATGACAAATGAACTTATCCACAAAACAGAAATAAAGTTACAAATGAAGAAAATAAACTTATGCTTTGAGGGGGTAAGAGGAAAGGGATAAATTAGAAGATTGGGATTGACACATACACATTATATATATAAAAGAGATAACTAATAAGGAACTACTATAAAACATAGGGAACTCTATTCAATACTTTGTAGTGACATATATGGGAAAAGAATCTAAAAAAAATGGATATGTGTATAACTGGTTCACTTTGCTCTAAACCTGAAACTAACACAACACTGTAAATCAACTACACCTAAATAATTTTTTAAGAAGAGACAGTTCAATTTAGTCCAGTCACTCAGTCGTGTCCGAATCTTGCAACCTCATGAACAGCAGCACCCCAGGCCTCTCTGGGCATCACCAACTTCTGGAGTCTACCCAAACCCATGTCCATCGAGTTAGTGATGCCATCCAGCCATCTCATCCTCTGCCATCCCCTTCTCCTCCTGCCCCCAATCCTTCCCAGCATTAGGGTCTTTTCCAATGAGTCAATTTTTTGCATCAGGTTGCCAAATATTGGAGTTTCAGCTTCAACATCAGTCCTTCCAATGAACATCCAGGACTGATCTCCTTTAGGATGGATTGGTTGGATCTCTTTGCAGTCCAAGGGACTTTCAAGAGTCTTCTCCAACATCACAGTTCAAAAGCATCAATTCTTCAGCACTCAGCCTTCTTCACCGTCCAACTCTCACATCCATACACAACTACTGGGAAAACCATAGCCTTGACTAGATGGACCTTTGTTGAAAAAGTAATGTCTCTGCTTTTTAACATGCTATCTAGGTTGGTCATAACTTTCCTTCCAAAGAGTAAGCGCCTTTTAATTCCATGGCTGCAATCACCATCTGCATTGATTTTGGAGCCTCAAAAATAAAGTCTAACACTGTTTCTACCATTTCCCCATCTATTTGCCATGAAGTGATGGGACCAGATGCCATGATCTTAGTTTTCTGAATGTTGAGCTTTAAGCCAATTTTTTCACTCTGCTCTTCCACTTTTATCAAGAGGCTTTTTAGTTCCTCTTAAGGGGTTAATATCTAAAATATACAAAGAACATATATTTTATCTAAAAAACAACTCAATAAAAATAGGCAGAGGACTTAAATAGGCATTTTCCCAAAGAAGTCATACAGATGACAACAGACACATGAAAATATGCTCAACATCATTAATCATCAGGGAAGTATAAATCAAAACCACAATGAGATACCACCTCACAACTGTCAGAATGGTTATCATCACAAAGACAACAAATAACAAGTGTTGGTGAGGAGAGCAAAGTAAACCTTCATGTACCATTGGTGGGAATATAAATTGGTGTAACCACTATGGAAAACAAAATGGAGCTTCCTCAAAAAGTTAAAGATAGAAGTGCTGCCTGACCCAGAAATTTCACTTCTAAGTATTTACCTAAAGACAATAAAAAATGCTAATTCAAAAAGGTAGATGTATCCCAATTTCCATTGCAGCATTATTTACAATAGCCAAGATAGGAAAGTAACCTAAGTGTACAATTGATAGATGAGTGGATAATGGATATATTTTATGCGTATAAATAAAATGGAATATTACTTAGCCATAAAAAATAATGATACCTTGTAATTTGTGATAATGTGGATGGATCTAGAAGGTATTATGCTAAATGAAGTAAGTTAGAGAAATACAAATACTATATTATCTCACTAATATGTGGAATGTAAAGCACAAAACAAAACAAATCACAAATAGATTCATAGATACAAAGAACAAACAGGTGGTTTCCAGAAAGGAGCAGGTGGAAATTGTTTATAGTGATTAAGAGGCACAAACCTCCTGTTATAAAATAAAAGCCATGAGGATGTACTATACAACATACAGAATATGGTCAATAATATTGTAATTACTTGGCATATGGACAGTTAATAGACTTCTCACAATGATCATTTTACAATAAATGTTAATGTCAAGTCACTATGTACTACACATGAAAATAATATTGTACATCAATTGTTTCAATTTGTAAAAATATATAATGTGAATCTATTAATAGTAAAATGGAGGATTTAAATAAAACCTGCAATCTCTTATCATAACACCTAAAATTCCCATGATAGAATAGAAAACCATTTATCATACTAAAAAACAGCAAAATCACAACCTGAAAAACAATGAGCAGAGGCCAACATGGGGTTGATTTGGATGCTAGAATTATCTAGTGAATATTTTAAAGCAAAAATCATAAAAAATGCTTCAATGAGAAATTATAAATATACTTTGAATAAAGGGGAAACAAGAAAATCATAGCAAATAAATAGGAGATTTGAGATATAGAACCAAATAGAAATTATAGAACTGAAAGTACATTAACTGAAATAAAAACTCACTACATAAGCTTGACAGTAGGTTCAACACGGAAATGAAAATAATAAGTAAACTTGAAGGTAGAACAAGCAATTTAACCAACCTGAACAACAGAGAGAAGTTAGAATGAAAAAAAAACCCATAAGAACAGAGCCTTAGTGACCTGTGGGATAATAACAATAGATCCAATATTTCTATTATTAGAATCCCAGAACAAAAAGAGAAAGAGAATGAAACTTGGTATGAAAAAATACTGGCTGAAAATTTCCCAAATTTGATAAAATACCACAATGGTCAATTTCATGTGCTGACTGGATCATGGAGTAACCAGATGCTTGGTTAAACATTATTTCTAGGTATATCTGTGAGGGTGATTCCAGAGGAGGTATCCATTTAAATCGGTAGACTGAGTAAAGCAAATTATTTTCCCCAGTCTGGGTAGACTCTAGCCAATCTGCTGAGGGCCTGCCTGAGTAGAATTTTAAAAAGTAGAAGAGAGAATTTGTCACTCTGACTTCTTTAGCTGGGACAGAAGTCTTCTGTCCTCACACTTGGAATTATACCTTCATCTCCCCTGGCTATCAGGCCTTCATAATCTGATTAAACTATGCTACCAGCTTTTCTGGGTCTTTACCTGACAGGTGGCAGATTATAATCATGTGAATAATAAATCTATTTATAATATAAATACTGCTGGTTCTGTTTCTCTGGAGAACTCTAATATAGATTTTAGGACTGATAGTGATTTTAGAGGAACAGAATATGTTAAGGATGAGTTTTCTAAATTGGTTTCAGGGTTTCTGGACTTGGCGCTCTAGTCTGATTAGATTTAAAGATGTTAATAACTATTTTCAGTAGTAAAGAGAGCACTGATACTTAAGAACATTTTTAGAAAACTGATGAATATAATGAGGTAGGTTGATTGTTCCTAATGTCACTGGCAAAGTGGTATAAGAAAAGGATGAGCTCAGGGACTCAAATTCCCAGCTCAATTGTTATTATTAATGATCTAAAAGCTTCCAAATATGCCCTGAAGGAGACCCTTAGCTCCTGTAGCCACAGAGATAAGACTACTGAAAATCAAACACACAATCTCATTCTGCGACTAGCTGAATGACATACAACCTGAAATTCTCTCTTCACAGGATGCCTATTTTTAAAGTGAAGACACTAACTGGGAAAGATGGGATCCTCTAAGTTGAGACGAGGATGCATGAGACCTTAATGAAGCTGGGAACACTGAGCTCCTAAATTCTGATGAGTCTTCTTTTGCTAGTGGATGAGGCCTACCGATGCTGAGTGGAAGCAGTCTCACCCCCAATGACAGTGGCTTCTCCACTCCCAGTGGTAGTGGCTCCTTCACCCCCATCTGAGGAGATAAGTCCTGCAGTGTCTGAGAAAACTCTAATAGCCTCCCCGGGGTAGCTGTCATGCAAGACAATGCTGATTCTCCTCAGGAGCCATCCCCATCACCTCCCTTTGCTTCTAGACCTATAACTAGGTTCAAGTCCCAGCAGGCTCCTAAAGGTGAAATAAAAAATGTGACCCATGAAGAGTTGTGCTACACTCCAAAAGAAGTACTTAAGTTTTCTAACTTACACAAACAGAAAACAGGAGAATGTGTGTGAGAATGGCTACTAAGGGTATGGGATAATGGTGTGTATGTGTGTGTGTGTTAGTTGATCAGTTGTGTCAGACTCTTGGCAACCCCATGGACTATAGCCCGCCAGGCTCCTCTGTCCATGGAATTCTCCAGGCAAGAATACTGGAATGGGTTGCCACATCGTCCTTCCCCGGGGGATAATGGTGGAAGGAACATAAAGTTGAATCGGGACAAATTTATTGATATAGACTGACTAAGCAGAGATTCTGTATTAAATATTGCAGCTCAGGTAATCTGACAGGGCTCTAACATTCTGGTGAGTTGGTTGATTCACTGACTGAAATATGGATCAAAAGTTGGCTCATAGTAAGCAAACTGGACATGCTAGACCAAAATTTCTGGTTTAATGTAGGGAAAGGGATTCAAACGATAGAGAGACTGGAATATTGCTGTATTTTCTATTTAAGACCTGCTCACCCACACCAGAAGAGCCAAGAAGACATACTGTTCACCAATATTGTGGGAACTAAATTTCTGAGAAAAGTAGCAGCATCCCTGAAGAGCTATATATGCTCTTTGTAGGCCAGATCTCACTGTGAGAACAGCAGTCATTGGAATGAAAAACCCAAATGCAATGGGAGCAATTAGATTTTGAGGTGATAGGATCCAAATGGCAGCTTTCAATAGCAAACTACCAGGTAGACATAATTATCATAATGGAAAGCAGATTCAAAGTAGTAGTCAGAATAGTCTGACTCATGCAGACCTAAACTGCTGGCTACTTGATGATGGTGTTTCTAGAATGAAATTGATAGAAGCCCACTAAATTCTTAACTTGATCTGTATAAGCAGAAAAGCTGTAGGTCAAGAAAACAAAAGTCTAACCTGAATCATTAAAATAGAGAGACACAGTCCCTCAATCAATTCCCAGACATGATACAATTTACAAACCCAGAATCTCTTGAATGAGAGAGAGACTGAGCAGCTTTGAGAAAGAATCATGGTATACTACCAAAAACATATGTTACTAACCTTTTCCCCGACTTTCCCCATAGGACCAAGAGTCCTATGTGCATTGACAAAAAAGTACTAAAAGGAATTAATCAGATCTTTAGGGGACTACTGGACACCAATTTGGAATAGATTCCAGGCGACCCAAAATAGCACTGTGGGCCACCAGTCAGAGTACAAGATTAAGGAGGTGAGGTGATCAATGGAGTTTTAGTTCAGGTCCATCTCACAGGGATGCAGTAGTTCCCAAAATTCATCCTGTGGTTATTTCCCCAGTTCTGGAATGCACAAAATAGAACCAACACACACACACATCCAGCAGATGGAAGAATCCCCACATTGATTCCCTGATCTCTTGAATGAGGCAAATGGTGGGAAAGGCCAACTGGAAGTCAGTAGAACTGTCTCTACCTAAGACAATAATAAATCAAAAGCAATACCACATTACCAGAGGGATAGCAGAGATTAGTGCCACCACCAATGACTTGAAAGAGACACGTGTGCCCCAGTGTTCATCGCTGCACTGTTTACAATAGCCAGGACATGGAAGCAACCTAGATGTCCATCAACAGACAAATGGATAAGAAAGTTGTGGTACATATACACAATGGAATATTATTCAGCCATTAAAAAGAATACATGTGAATCAGTTCTACTAAGGTAGATGAAACTGGAGCCTATTATACAGAGTGAAGTAAGCCAGAGGAAAAACAAACATACAGTATACTAACACATATATATGGAATTTAGAAAGATGGTAACGACAAGCCTGTATGTGAGATAGCAAAAGAAACGCAGATGTATAGAACAGTCTTTTGGACTCTATGGGAGAGGGCAAGGGTGGGATGATATGGGAGAATGACATTGAAACATGTAAATTATCATATGTGAAATCAATCACCAGCCCTGAGCACCCTGTATCATGCATCAAACCTGGGCTGGTGATTG
>ML660681.1:2753742-2775960 GCA_007570785.1 Antilocapra americana | reverse complement strand
GGGGGGGGGGGTTCTGGAAGGGGAACACATGTATACCCATGGTGGATAAATGTCAATGTATGGCAAAACCAGCAAGATAATGTAAAGAAAATTAAAAAAAATAAATAAAATTAAATTTAAAAAAATAAAAAAAGAAAGGTGCAGAGGTGGCAATTCCCACAATATCCCCTGTCAACATGCCTATTTGGCCAGTGCAGAGGATAGATGGGTCTTAGAGAATGAAAAGTTGATTATTGTACACTTAATTAGGAAATGATTCCAATTTCAGCTGCTAAACCAGATGTGATTTTACTGCTTCAGCAAATTAACACATCCGCTTGAATCTAATATGCAGCTATTGGTCTGGTAAATGACTTTTTTCTATATCTGTTAATCAGTTTAGTCACTCAGTTGTGTCCAACTATTTGCGACCCCACGGAATCTGTTAATAAGGACCATCAGAAACAATTTGCTTTCAGCTGACAAGGCAAGCAATATACCTTCACTATCCTAGCTCATAATTTCATTCACAAGGATCTTGATCACCATCATCTCTGCAAAATATCACTGGTCTTTTATATTAATGACATTATGCAGATTGGACCTAGTAGTAAGACACATGCAGTACTCCAGAGGTATTGGTAAGACCTTTGCATTCCAGAGGGTGAGACGCAAATACAATAAAAATTCAGGGGCATTCTATTTTAGTGAAATTTACAGAGGTTCAGTGATGTGGGGCATGTCAAGGTATCTCTTCTAAGGTTAACAGCAAGTATTTTATCTTGTCCTTCCTATAACCAAAAAGAGGCACATTGTCTAGTAGACCTCTTTCAGTTCTGAAGGCAACACACTCCTCATTCTGGTATATTACTTTGGCTCACTTGCCAAGTGTCTCAAATAATTATTAGCTTTGAGTAGGATCTAGAATAACAGAAACCTTTGCAACTTGTCCAGCATGCACTACAAGCTTCTCTGTCACTTCGAACCCATGATCCAGCAGATCAAATGGTGCTTAAATTGTCTGTGGCACATAGGGAAGCTGTTTAGAATCTATGTCATGATCTTATAGGTAAACTACAGTGCAAGCTCTCAGGAATTTTGAGTCAAGACCTGTGATCCACTGAAGATTATTACACCCCTTTTGAGGAAGAACTCTTGGCCTATTTCTGGGCTTCCCTAGAAAATTGAACATTTAATCATGGGCCAACTTATCTTGTAACTTGAACTGACCATCATGAAATAGGTATTATCTGACCTACCAAGTCATAAAGGTTGCAGGCAATGCAGTATTGCATCGTCAAATGTAAGTTGAATATATGAGATTTGTCTTGAAGAAACCCTGAAAATATGAGGAAGTTTCATGGAGATGTCCAAATGCTCATTGTCCCCACTACCATTACATTATCTTCTCCTTCTCAGCCTGTACCTACAACCTCCTGGGGAGTTCTCTATGATCAGACAGCTGAAGAAGAGAAATTTCAGGCCTTCTTTACATAAGGATTTGTAAGATATGCAAGTACCACCAAGAAGTGGACAGCTGCAGCATTACAACCCCTTTATAGGCCATCCATGAAGGACGGTGGTGAAGGAAAGTCCTCCCAGTGGGTAGAATTTAGAGTCGACACCTGTTTGCTCACTTTGCTTAGAAGGAAAACATGGCCAGAAGTGCCATTATTTAACAATTCATAGATGTGACCAAAGACTTGGCTCAATGGTCATGGGCTTGGAAGGAAAGTATTTGAAAAACTGGTGATAAGGAAAACTTGATATAGAAGTCTGTGGATATGCCTTTCTGAATGGGCAGAAAAATGTGAATATATTTGTGTCCCATGTGAATGCTCACCAAAGGGTAATCTCTGCAGAGGAGGAATTTAACAATCAAGTGGATAGAATTACCCATTCTGTAGATACAGGTTAGCTTCTTTGCCCAGCCACCTAAGTCACTGTCCAATGGGTTCATGGACAAATAGGACATGGTGGCAGAGATGGGGGTTATGCATGGGATCAGCAACATGGACTTGCATTCATCAGCTTGTTAATGCTACTGTTGAGTGTCCAACCTACCAGGAGCAGAGAACAACACTGAGTGCTCGATGTGACACCATTCTCTGTGGAACTCAGCCTGATATATGGAAGCAGGTCAATTACACTGAACTGTTATCATCATTGAAAGAAGACTGTCTTGTCCCTGCTGGGATAGACACTTATTCTGGATATGGATTTGCTTTCTAATATGCAGTTCTTCTGCCAGCACGACCATCTGAGGACAACAGAATGCCATATTCACCATCATGGTATTCAATACAGTATTCCTTCTAATCAAGGGACTCACTTCGTAGCAAAAGAAGTACAACAATGGATGATGCTCGTGTAGTTCATTAGTTTCACCATGCTTTCTGCTATTCTGAAGTAGCTGATTTGACAGAAGAGTGGAATGGCTTTCTGAAGACTCAGTTATAGTACCAGCTCTGTCACAACACCTGGCAGGGCTTGGGAAAGGCTCTCCAGAAGGCTCTCCAGAAGGTTACATATCCTGTGAGTCAGCATCTAATATTTGATGCTTATGTGGCTGAACGACAGTAATGCCACTTCATTAGCTCCATATTAGGCCTTTAGTTCTATCCCTCCACTTCATGCATAGCTAAACTTTACAAAGAATGCACCCAAACCAAACAAGTTCCCTATCAATTTGCCTTCATCAGATATGAAAAACAGGAGAATGTCTTTTGCTGATGCAACTTGTTAATGGTCACAAGATGCCCCAGGGGAAGGGAAAACCCAGTTCTCAATAGTGTGGGCATCCTTCTCCCTTGGTAGAGATATTATGTTTTAAGCTTTGCCTCCTTTAAATCTCCCTGTACCCTTTTGGGCAATTCAGAATGAAGCTGCTAATGCCTCTGGATCATCATCCACCTGATCTTGCCTGTATGTAAGTTATCCACAATAAACTGCACTTTATGGAGTTACCTGCTTCATTTTTCGGTCATAAAGTTCTTTCACAGTTTGGAGGATATTTTTCAATATCTCCACCTCCAACATTGCTTTTTCCCCCCAAAGCCAGGATTCATGGATCCATGAATAATGGGTACAAATGGGGATGGCCTCAGTCATTACTACCCCATCGACTCACTAAAAAAATTCTGTTCTTTCTTCCTGTGATCTAATGTTCTGGTAGCCTAGAAGTTTTAGTTAAAGAGGGAGGGAATAATTCCACCAAGAGACACAACAATGATTCCATTCACCTAGAAGTTAAAACTGCTGCCTGAAAGACAAAAACAGACATTTCTCCAAAGAAACATACAGATAGCTAATAAGCACATGAAAATATGCTCTACATGGCTAATTGTTAGAGAGATGCAAATCAAAACCACAAAGAGGCATCATCTCACACTGGTCAGAATGGCCATCATCAAAAGTCTACAAACAAATGTTGGAGAGGATGTGGAGAAAGGGGAAGCCTCTTATACTGTTAGTGGGAATGCAAACTGATACAACTACTATGGAGAACAGTATGGAGATTTCTTAAGAACTAGGAATAAAACCACCATCACTTCAGTTCAGTTCAGTCGCTCAATCCAGACTGATGCTTTGTGACCCCATGCAGCACACCAGGCTTCCCTGTTAATCACCAACTCCTAGAACTTGCTATGACAAGGAGATGGATCTCATATCCATTAAGTCAGTAATGCCATCGAATCATCTTATCTTCTGTCATCCCCTTCTCCTCTTGCCTTCAATCTTTCCCAGCATCAGGGTCATTTCTAATGAGTCAGCTCTTTGCATCAGGGGGCCAAAATATTGGAGCTTCAGCTTCAGCATCAGTCCTTCAAATGAATATTCAGTATTGATGCCCTTTAGGATTGACTGGCTTGATCTCCTTGCAGTCTAAAGGACTCTCAAGAGTCTTGTCTAACATCACAGTTCAAAAGCATCAATTCTTCAGCGTTCAACTTTCTTGATGGTCCAACTCTCACATCCATACACGACTACTGGAAAACCACAACTGTGACTAGACAGATAGTACCTGGTAAAGTAATATCTCTGTTTTTTTTATATGCTGTCTAGGATCGCCATAGCTTTTCTGCCAAGGAGCAAGCATCTTTTAATTTCATGGCTGCGGTCAAAATCTGCAGTGATTTTGGAGTCCAAGAAAATAAAGTCTCTCACTGTTCCCATTGTTTCCCCATCTATTTGCCGTGGAATGATGGGACCAGATGTCATGATCTTAGTTTTCTGAACGTTGAGTTTTAAGCCAGGTTTTTCACTTTCCTCTTTCAATTTCATCAAGAGGCTCTTTAATTCCTCTTTCCTTTCTGCCATAAGGGTGGTGTCATCAGCATAGCTGAGGTTATTCATAGTTCTCCTAGAAATCTTGACTCTAACCTGTGCTTCATCCAGCCTGGCATTTCAAATGATGTACTCTGCATGTAAGTTAAATAACCAGGGTAACAATAAACAACCTTGATGTACTCCTTTTCCAATTTGGAACAAGTCTGCTATTTCATGTCCGGTTCTAACTGTTGCTTCTTGACCTGTGTACAGATTTCTCAGGAGGCAGGAAAGGTGGTCTGGTATTCCCATCTCTTGAAGGATTTTCCACAGTTTGTTGTGATCCACACAGTCAAAGAGTTCAGTGTAGTCAATGAAGCATAAACAGATGTTTTTTCTGGAATTCTCTTGCTTTTTCTATGATCCAACGGATGTTGGCAATTTGATTTCTGGTTCTTCTACCTTTTCTAAGTCCATCTTGAACATCTGGAAGTTCTCAGTTCATGTATTCATGTGCTGTTGAATCCTAGCTTGGAGAATTTTCAGCATTACTTTGCTAGCATGTGAGGTGAGTGCAATTGTGTGGTAGTTTGAACATTTTTTGGCATTGCCTTTCTTTGGGATTGAAATAAAAACTGACCTTTTCCAGCCTGTGGTTACTGCTGAGTTTCCAAATTTGCTGGCATATTGTGTGCCGCACTTTAATAGTACAATATTTTAGGATTTGAAATAGTTCAGCTGGAATTCCATCACGTCCACTAGCTTTGCTCATAGTGAGGCTTCCTAAGGTCCACTTGCCTTGCCAGTCCAAGATGTCTGGATCTAGGTGAGTGATCACACCATTGTGGTTATCTGGGTCATTAGGTTTTTTTTTTTTTTTTTTTGTATAGTTTTCTGTGTACTTTTGCCACGTCTTGGCATCTGGTCCCATCACTTCATGACAAATAGATGGGGAAACAGTCGTTGACTTTTTTGGAGGGGGGGCTCCAAAATCACTGCAGACGGTGATTTCAGCCATGAAATTAAAAGATGCTTACTCTTTGGAAGGAAAGTTATGATCAAACTAGACAGCATATTAAAAAGCAGAGACATTACTTTGTCAACAAAAGTCCATCTAGTCAAGGCTATTGTTTTCCAGTAGTCATGTATGGATGTGAGAGTTGGAGTATAAAGAAAGCTAAGCATGGAAGAATTGATGCTTTTGAACTATGGTGTTGGAGAAGACTCTTGAGAGTCCCTTGGACTACAAGGAGATCCAACCAGTCCATCCTAAAGGAGATTAGTCCTGGGTGTTCATTGGAAGCACTAATGTTGAAGCTGAAACTCCAATATTTGGCCATCTCATGTGAAGAGCTGACTCACTGCAAAAGATCCTGATGCTGGGAAAGATTGAGGGCAGCAGGAGAAGGGGATGACAAAGGATGAGATGGTTGTATGATATCACCGACCCAATGGACATGAGTTTGGGTAAGCTCCAGAAGTTGGTGATGGACAAGGTGGCCTGGTGTGCTGCAGTTCATGGGATCACAAAGAGTCGGACACAACTGAGCTACTGAACTGAGCTGAACTGAACTGATGGAGAAGAAATGACAACCCACTGCAGTGTTCTTGCCTGGGAAATCCCATGGACAGAAGGAGCCTGGCAGGCTACACTGCATGGGGTCACAAAGAGTGTGGCATGACTGAGTGACAGAGGAGAAGAATGAACATCACTAATAACTATATCTTTTTCTGGGGGAGAGTTTAGCATATCTTCATTTATATATAAGCAAGTTGTATTATTTAGGTGGAATTATGATATTGTCTTTATTTAAAGATTAATTATGGTTTAAGGAGATGCATATGAGTCCTAATTTGAGAAGGGTTGGGCTTATGATGGTTAATTTTATGTGTCAACTTGACAGGATAATAAAGTGCCTAGATATATGATGAAACATGTATTTCTGAGTGTGTTTCCAGATGATATTGTCATTAAAATAAACAGAGTGAATAAAATCAACTCAACCCCACCCAGTGTAAGTGGGCATCATCCAATCCATTGATGATCACAACAGAAATTGTTTTTAAAGTGGAGGAAAGGAAAATATGCCTCTCTACCTGACTGCTTGATATAAAAGATTGGTCTTCTGCCCTAAGGAATGGGAATTAAATCATGAGCTCCCCAAGTTCTCAGGCCTTCAGCCTCAGACTGAACTATACCACTGGTTTTCTTAGGTCTCAAGCTTGTAAATGGCACACAGTAAGGCTTCTCAGCCTCCATAGATGTGTGAGTCAATTCCTCACAATAAATTTATTTAGGGGATGGAAGAAGACAGCAAATAAAATGATGCAGAACTCACCCCTCTCCATAAATAGCATGAAATATAAATCTACATGTGAAACAGTTCTCATAAAAAACTTTATGGAAACTGTCAGAAGGACTCCTATATAACCAAGACTATAAGAAAAACACACATAGAATCATGTAAGAAGTAAAGAGAAGTGATCAGAATAGAACCTGTGCCCCTGTGAAGGGATTCAAAAGAGAATGGAGATTATACAGGTAGAGATCCTCCCTGGGGAGTGAGCAGTTCAAGCCACATGTTGGGTGCCCCAGCCCTGGGGTCTGACCCTGGTAAAATGAGTCCCTTTTGTTGGTTGGAGGGTCAGTGGGACTAAAAGGAGGGCTCTGGGAAGTCTGGACTCTGCTCATGAGGAGTGTGCACGTGCTTGCTTACTCTCTGTAAAAGGGTGGAGATGACAGATTCAAACTGCACAGGTTACTGGCCAGTTGCCCACAACTGCTCTGACACACACCCCAGCCTGAGCCGCACAAATGCTCTGGTTCTGCTTGTTTCATGACATACCTCCAAATGGGGGTAAGGGCTGCCAGAACCAAGGGGACAACTTGGCTGTGAGGCACAAATCTGGCTCAGATGCAGAATGGCACCTTAGAAGGGAAAGGCAACCATTACTGGCACTTACACAGGCGGCATATCAGAAGGAGTCCAAGTCTCTGACTGTGGCCAGAATATCATGGGTCACACTCTGACTCACACCAATTGCCCACAACAGCCCCACCTGCTCTGTGGGGCATGGGAGAACTAAGCTATGAGGAACAAAGGTGGCTCAGACCCAAAGTGACAGTACATTAGAAGTAGCTCGAGTTTCTGGCTGAGACCAGGGCCAACAGAGCCTGTACCCAGACTCACACTGAGCACTCAAACCAGTCAAGCTTCTCCAGCATGGCTCCTCTCTGGGTAAGAGTACAAATGCTGGGAGGGGGAGAACACACACTTAAAAGGAATGGAACCAACTCATACTCAACTTCCTAGGGCTTCTGCTCCAGTAACGGGACATGACCTGACACTTGATAGGTCAGTGAAAGCCACTGACCAGAGGAGAAGCCCTAGCTCACACCTAGCACTAGCTCTAACCCCTCCATCTCTAGCCCCACTTCCTACCAAGTTGATAGCTGCCAGCACACCCTGGGGAAACATGTGACTTGTGTTCATATCAAATCCAGCTCTTACACCAAAGCCACTGGGCAAATGAAGACTATACAGGGACACTCTCAATACAAGCACATGCCTTTGAGACTGTAACGTGCAACTGTTTCACCTAATTTCATGGACACAGAACAAGTTAAGCAAAATGAAAGGACAGGAATTTATTTCACTTGAAAGATCAAGGAAGAAAAAAATAGATCAAAGTACTAATGAAGCAGAAATAATTTATCAGATAAAGAATTTAAAACATTTGTTAAAAGAATGCTAACTGAATTAGAGAAAAAAAATAGATGAACACAGCAAGAATTTTAACAAATATTTTAAAATCTAAATCAGAAACAGTAAAAGGTGAAAATATAACCGAAGTGGAAAACACTAGAAGGCATTAACAGCAGTCTAGGTGAAAGAAGAATACATAAGTCATCTGGAAGACACAATAATTTAAATTACCCAAATAGAACAGCAAAAAGAAAAACAAATTTTAAAAATGAGAACAGTTTAAGAGATACCCCTTAGATAACACCAAGTATACCAAAATGTGCACTACAGGGCCCCTAGATGGAGAAGAGACAGAGAAAATAGTTGAAAATGTATTTGATGAAATTATGGCTGAAAACTTCGCAAAACTGAAGAAAGAAACATCCAACCTCCCAAGACTGAATCAGAAAGAAATAGAAAATCTGAGCAGACTTATTACTAGTAGTGAAACTTAAATTATTAAAAATGTACAGCAAACAAAAGTCTAGGACCAGACAGCTTCATGGGAGAATGATACCAAACATACAATATTACTCATTCATAAAAAATGAAATGTGCCATTTGCAACAATGTGGATGGACTTAGAAGGTATTATGCTTTAGTGAAATGTCAGTCAGAAAAAAATGAATATGCTGTTATCACTTATATGTGCTATCTGAAAAATAAGACAGGAATATAAAGGTCTGTCTAGTCAAGGCTATGGTTTTTCCAATGGTCATGTATGGATGTGAGAGTTAGACTATAGAGAAAGCTGAATGCCGAAGAATTGATGCTTTTGAACTGTGGTGTTGGAGAAGACTCTTGAGAGTCCCTTCAACTGCAAGGAGATCCAACCAGTCCATCCTAAATGAGATCAGTCCTGGATGTTCATTGAAAGGACTGATGCTGAAGCTGAGACTCCAATATTTGGCCACCTTATGTGCAGAGCTGAATCATTTGAAAAGACCCTGATGCTGGGAAAGATTGAGGGCAGGAGGAGAAGGCAACAACAAAGAATGAGATGGTTAGATGCCATCACAGACTCAATGGACATGAGTTTGGGTAAACTCTGGGAGTTAATGGACAGGGAGGCCTGGCGTGCTGAGATTCATGGGGTCACAAAGAGTTGGACATGACCAAGTGACTGAACTGAACTGATATAAAATAATAGAAACAAATTCATAGATATAAAGAATAACTAGTGATTATTGGTGGGGAGAGGGGAGGGAGAGGAGCCAGATAGTATTTGAGGATTAAGAGATACAAACTACTATGTGTACAATAAATAAGTAACAAGGATATACTGTACAGCACAGGGAAATAAAGTCATTATTTTTAATAACCTTAAGTGGAGTGCAATCTATAAAAATATTGAATCATCATTTTCTACACTTAAAATTAATATCAAGAGGTTTTTTAGTTCCTCTTCACTTTCTGTCATAAGGGTGGTGTCAACTGCATATCTGAGGTTATTGACATCTCTCCTCTTGATGAAAGTGAAAGAGGAGGTGAAAAAATTGGCTTAAAGCTCAACATTCAGAAAACCAAAGTCATGGAATCTGGTCTCATCACTTCATGGCAAAGAGATGGGTAAACAGTGGAAACAGTGTCAGACTTTATTTTGGGGGGCTCCAAAATCACTGCAGATGGTGATTGCAGCCATGAAATTAAAAGATGCTTACTCCTTGGAAGGAAAGTTATGACCAACCTAAACAGCATATTAAAAAGTAGAGACATTACTTTGCCAGCAAAGGTCCATCTAGTCAAGGCTATGGTTTTTCCAGTGGTCATGTTTGGATATGAGAGCTGGACTATAAAGAAAGCTAAGTGTGGAAGAATTGATGCTTTTGAAGTGTGGTGTTGGAGAAGACTTTTGAGAGTCCCTTGGACTACAAGGAGATCCAACCAGTCCATCCTAAAGGAGATCAGTCCTGGGTGTACACTGGAAGGACTGATGTTGAAGCTGAAACTACAATACTTTGGCCACCTCATGCAAAGAGTTGACTCATTGGAAAAGACTCTAATGCTGGGAAGGATTGCGGGCAGGGGGAGAAGGGGACAACAGAGGATGAGATGTCTGGATGGCATCAACGACTCGATGGACATGGGTTTGGGTAGACTCCGGAAGTTGGTGATAGACATGGAGGCCTGGCGTGCTGCGATTCATGGGGTTGCAATGAGTCCGACATGACTGAACTGAACTGAAAACTAATATAACAGTGTAAACCAGCTATACTGCAATGAAATCTCTTTATACACACACATGCACACACATGATTTTAGCAAAACACGGTTGAAGCAAAAATTATAATGCTACCTGTTTACATGCCATTCAATGTATATATTGAAAATACTTTTGATAATCAGAGAGAGTAAAGCAACCTATATGGATGTAAGAGTCTCTATACTTCACTTGAAATGGTATGGTTGATATGATTAGACTATGATAGCTTACACACATACACACACGTTGTATTGCCTAGCTGTGTAGTTGCTAAGTCATGTCCAACTCTTTTACAACTCCATGTACTGTAGCCTGCCAGGCTCCTCTGTCCATGGGATTTTCCAGGTAAGAATACTTGAGCAGGTTGCCATTTCCTTCTCCAGGGGATCTTCCTGATCCAGACATCAAACCTGTATCTCCTTCATTGGCAAGAAGATTCTTTACCACTGAGCCAGCAGGGAAGCGCATAATGCCCAGGGCAACCAGTAATATTGATACAAACATCAAAAGCAATAAACTTCTGAAAATAATATAAATAATGAAGATGGAATAAAAAAAAGGGTAAGAACAACAGTTTCTCCTTGCTTGCATCATCGCATTTCTCAAGTCAGCATTGCTCAGTGCAAATAGGTAACACCCTAATCTAATAATTCCCCTAGCAGAATGAGCAATCACCTTTCCCAGCTCTGGGGGTCATTGCATGAAAGAAAAACTTGCTTCACTTTATCCCTATCCAGTTCAGTGGGGATACAAGCATAGCTGAGACTTTGGAGATGTTACTAGAATGTCAAGAGTTATCAGTATCAGCTACGTGGTGAGACAAGCCACAGGACCTAGTAGCCTGTTGTAGGCCTGCTCCCTAACAGCTTCCACTACTAAGGAAACAAGCAACCAACCCAGCTGTGTTGGATTCATGGCAGTGTTCACCCCAAGGGCCCCACAGGTTTTCAAGTTCACAGGCTCCAGCTGCCTGAGTCTCTTCACTCTGTGCCCTATAGCTGACCCTGGACCATGCAGCCAGCTATGACTCCTACTGTCAGGCCCCAACCTTGCATTCATGCCCCACAGCTAGCCTCTGCAACCATGTGTGAGCACACAATCTCTCTGAAGCATCACTGCTAGATGCTTCAGTCACTCACTGTTGAACCTGGAGCCACTGCTGAGAACCACAGCAAACCTTGCAGTCACTGTGCCTCATCACAGTTCTAGTTGCCAAAGATCACACAGCTGCTGACATTGTGGGTTGCACCTGCCTAAGTCAATGAGACACTGAACACCTCCCAAAACACACACCTAGAGCTATTGTATGCCTGAGGTTATAAATCATTTGTAACTCTAGTATAAAGGTTATAAAATAAAAGTATTTTTTAAAAAATATGACTACAATAATTCATTAATGGGTACACAATATGAAAAGATGTAAATAGTGACAAAAGACATACAAAATGTAAGGCAGAATAGTAGTAGTGTAGTGATTTTGTATGTAATTGATGTTAAGTAGTTATCAGCCTAAAGCAGACTGTTATATTATATGAAAGACTTGTGGTAACCAAAAAGCAAAAACCTAACAATAAATACAAATAAATAAATAAATAAAGAGAAAGAAATCCAAGTAAACCACTACAGAAAATCATCAAATCACAAAGGAACACAGCAAGAGAGAAAAATGCAAAGCAAAGATATACAAAACACTGAGAAAACAACAACGTGACAATAGTAAGTCCTTCCCTATCAATAATTATTTAAAGTTAAACAGGTTAAATTATACAAGTAAAAGACATAAATGTCTGAATGGATTAAAAAAAATAAAACAAAACTCACATCCTGCCTACAAGAGACACACTTCACCTTTAAGGACACATGTATAATGAAAGATGAAAATAGTTATTCCTTGCAAATGGCAACCAAAAGAGGGCAGAAGCTCTCTTTTTATATCATTTATACTAGACAAAGGTGACTTAAAGTCAAAAACTGTAATAAGAGACAAAGGTTACTATACAATGAAAAAGGGGTCAACTCTTCAAAGAGAAAATAATGATTGTATATATATATATACATATATATATTCACCAAACACTACAGTCATCCTTCAATTTCCATGGAGTATTGTTTCTAGTAGCCTTCGATTTTCATCGGGTACTGGTTTCAGGAGCTGCTGTATATACCAAAATCCACAGATTCTCAAGTCCCACAGTTATTTATCCATATGTGAGTTTCCACATATGCAGATTTAACCAATCATGGATCGTGTAGTCCTATATGTATTTATTGAACAAAATCCATGCATAACTGCATCTGCATAAACTAAACCTGTATTAACTCTATATAATGCAAATATTAACGTATTTGATTGGAAGAATAGTTAGGAGAAAACAATGTTTGGTTTTCACTCAGTTGTATCTGACTCTTTGAAACCCCATGTACTGTAGCCCATCAAGCTCCTCTGTACATGGAATTCTCCACGTGAGAATACTAGAAGAATACTAGAATGGGCAGCCATTCCCTTCTTCAGGGGGTCTTCCTGAACGAGGGATCAAATCCACATTTCAATATGGGAAAATCCAGGTCCCTTGCACTGTAAGGAGATTCTTTACCATCCCAACCACCAATTCACTTTAGATCAGTTTAGTAACTCAGTCATGTCCGACTCTTTGTGACCCGATGAACCGCAGCATGCCAGGCCTCCCTGTTCATCACCAACTCCCTGACTCCACCCAAACCCATGTACATCAAGACGGTGATGCCATCCCGCCATCTCATTTTTTGCCGTCCCCTTCTCCTCCTGTCCTTAATCCTTCCCAGAATCAGAGTCTTTTCAAATGAGTCAGTTCTTCACGTCAGGTGGCCAAATATTAGAGTCTCAGCTTCAACAACAGTCCTTCCAATGAACAACCAGGAGTGATCGCCTTTATGATGGACTGGTTGGATCTTCTTGCTGTCTAAGGGACTCTCAAGACTCTTCGCCAACACCACAGTTCGAAGGCATCAATTCTTCAAAGCTCAGCTTTCTTTATTCTCCAACTCTCACATCCATACATGATCACTGGAAAACCATAGCCTTGACTAGACAGAACTTTATTGGCAAAGTAATGTCTCTGCTTCTTAATATGTTGTTTAAGTTGGTCATAACTTTCCTTCCAAGGAGTAAGCATCTTTTAATTTCATGGCTGCAGTCACCATCTGCAGTGATTTTGGAGCCCCCAGAAATAAATTCAGCCACTGTTTAAACTGTTTATCCATCTATCTGCCATGGAGTGATGGGCCCGGATGCCATGATCTTAGTTTTCTGAATGTTGAGCTTTAAGGCAACTTTTTCACTCTTCTCTTTCACTTTCATCAAGAGGCTTTTTAGTTCTTCTTCACTTTCTGTCATAAGTATGGTTTTATCTGCATATCTGAGGTTATTGATATTTCTCCCGGCAATCTTGATTCCAGCTTGTGCTTCCTCCAGCACAGCATTTCTCATGATGTACTCTGCATATAAGTTAAATAAGCAGGGTGACAATATACAGCCTTGATGTACTCCTTTTCCTATTTGTAACCAGTCTGCTGTTCTATGTCCAGTTCTAACTGTTGCTTCCTGACCTATATACAGGTTTCTCAACACACAGGACAGGTGGTCCAGTATTCCCATCTCTTCAAGAATTTCCCACAGTTTATTGTGATCCACAGAGTCAAAGGCTTTGGCATAGATAATAAAGCAGAAATAGATGCCTTTTTGGTACTCTCTTGCTTTTTTGATGATCCAGTGGATGTAGGCAATTTATCTCTGGTTCCTTCGCCTTTTCTAAATCAGCTTGAACATCTGGAAGTTCACAGTTCATGTATTGCTGAAGCCTGGCTTAGAGAATTTTAAGCATTACTTTACTAGCATGTGAGATTTGTGCAATTGTGCAGTAGTCTGAGCATTCTTTGGCATTGCCTTTTTTTGGGATTGGAATGAAAACTGAATTTTTCCAGTCCTGTGGCCACTGATGAGTTTTCCATATTTGCTGGCATATTGAGTGCATCACTTTCACAGTGTCATCTTTCAGGATTTGAAATAACTCAACTGGAATTCCATCACCTCCACTAGCTTTGTCCATAGTGATGCTTCCTAAGGCTCACTTGACTTCATATTCCAGAATGTCTGGTTCTAGGTGAGTGATCACACCATCATGATTATCTGAGTTGTGAAGATCCTTTTTGTACAGCTCTTCTGTGTATTCCTGCCACCTCTTCTTATTATCTTCTGCTTCTGTTAGGTCCATACCATTTCTGTCCTTTATTGAGCCCATCATTGCATGAAATGTTCCCTTGGTATATCTAATTTTCTTTAAGAGATCTTTAGTTTTTCCCATTCCATTGTTTTCCTCTATTTCTTTGCACTGATAGCTGAGGAAGGCTTTCTTATCTCTCCTTGCTATTCTTTGGAATTCTGCATCCAAATGGGTATATCTTTCCTTTTCTCCTTTGATTTTTGCTTCCCATCTTTTCACAGCCATTTGTTAGGCCTCCTTAAAGAGCCATTTTGCTTTTTTGCATTTCTTTTCCATGGGATGATCTTGATTCCTGTCTCCTGTACAATGTCAGGAATCTCCGTCCATAGTTCATCAGGCATTCTGTCTATCAGATCTAGTCCTTTAAATCTATTTCTCACTTTTACTGTATAGTCATAAGGCATTTGATTTAGGTCATAACTGAATGGTCTAGTGGTTTCCTATACTTTTTTCAGTTTCAGTCTGAATTTGGCAATAAGGAGTTCATGATCTGAGCCACAATCAGCTCCCAGTCTTGTTTTTACTGACTGTATGGATCTTCTCCATCTTTGGCTGATATAATCAATGTGATTTTGGTATCGACCATGTGGTGATGTCCATGTGTAGAGTCTTCTCCTGTGTTGTGGAAGAGGGTGTTTACTATGACCAGTGTGTTCTCTTGGCAAAACTCTATTAGCCTTTGCCCTGCTTCATCCTGTACTCCAAGGTCAAGTTTGCCTGTTACTCCAGGTATTTCTTCACTTCTTACTTTTGCATTCCAGTCCCCTATAATGAAAAGGACATCTTTTTGGGGTATTAGTTCAAGAAGATCTTGTAGGTCTTCATAGAACTGTTCAACATCAACTTCTTTGGCGTTACTTGTCAGGACATAGACTTGAATCACCATGATATTGAATGGTTTGCCTTGCAAATGTACAGAGATCATTTTGTCATTTCTGAGATTGCATCCAATTACTGCATTTCAGACTCTCTTGTTGACTATGATGGCTACTCCATTTCTTCTAAGGGATTCCTGCCCACAGTAGTAGATATAATGGTCATCTAAATTAAATTCACCCATTCCAGTCCATCTTAGTTCGCTGATTCCTAGAATGTCCATGTTCACTCTTGTCATCTGTTTGACCACTTCCAATTTTCCCTGATTCATGGACCTAACATTCCAGGTTTCTATGCAATATTGCTCTTTACAGCATCGAATCCTGCTTCTATCACCAGTCCCATTCACAATTGGGTGTTGTTTTTGCTTTGGCTCCATTGCTTCATTCTTTCTGGAGTTATTTCTCCACTGATCTCCAGTAGCATACTGGGCATCTACTGACCTGGGGAGTTCATCTTTCAGTGTCCTATATTTTTGCCTTTTCATACTGTTCATGGGATTCTCAAGGCAAGAATACTGAAGTTGTTTGCCATTCCCTTCTCCAGTGGACCACATTCTTTCAGACCTCTCCACCATGACCTGTCCATCTTGGGTGGCCCCATACAGCATGGCCTAGTTTCATTGAGTTAGACAAGGCTGTGGTCCATGTGATCAGATTGGCTAGTTGTCTGTGACTATAGTTTCAGCCTGTCTGTCCCCTGATCCCCTTCTCAGTGCCTACCATCTTACCTGGGTTTCTCGTACCTCGGATGCATGGTCTCTCTTCACCGCTGCCCCAGCAAAGTGCAGCCACCGCCCCTTACCTCAGGCCTGGGTTATCTCCTCTCAGCCGCTGCCCCTGACCTCCGGCCCATGGTAGGTCCTCTTGGCCACACTCAGTGCGCCGTCACACTGAGGGAACCACCAAGGAAGACAATAATAATAGGGGCCCTTAATGTATCGCTTTCAACAATGTATATATAAGCCAGAGAGAGAATCAGTAAGGAAACAATAGACAAACTACACTTTAGATCAAGTGGACCTAACAGATGCTACAATCAACAACAGCAGAATGCATTTTCTTCTTGAGCACACATGAAACATTATCCAGGATAGATTATATGTTATATCACAAAATAAGTCTCAACAAATTTAAGAATATTGAAATATATCAAGTACCTTTGCTGATGACAATGGTATGAAATTAGAAATCAGTAAGATGAAAAGTAGAAAGTTCCCCAATAGAAAGAAACTAAACAACATACCCCTAAACAAAGAAAGCATCAAAGGAACAATCAAAAAGGAAATCAAATAATATCTTGAAATAAATGAAAATGAAAACACAACATACAAAAACTCACAGAACGCAGCAAAAGCAGTTCTAAGATATAAGTTTATAGTGATAAATGTCTACACTAAGAAAAAGTTCTCAAATAAAAACATAATAAAAAAGAACAGCATGCAAAGAAAGCCAAGAACAATCACAAATGTTGGAGACACAGGAATATGATACAAGAAGGATAAAATATAAAATAATTAAACAAAATATTGTTATATATGCAAAGAAACAAAAGTGTACCAAATACTCAGGAATAAAACAGTAGTCAATTGAATATGTTCATGAGAGAGGCCTAGATTTGGGTTTTAGCAAACAAAGGCTTTAAATAGGCTATTATAACGACTTTTGAAGATGTAAGAAATCATGTTTAAAGAATTAAAGGAAGTAAGACAAAAGAATGTATCCTTAGAGTATATCCATAAAGATCTAGAAATGATACAAAGAATCACAGAAATTCAGGAGTTAAGAAGTACTATAACTGAAAAAATGTTCACTACGGAAACTAAATAAAAGATTTGAGCTTTCAGCAAAAGAATCAGTGAGTCTGATAATAGATCAATAGAGATTATTGAGAATGATGAACAAAATGAAAAAGAAGAATGAAGAAAAATAACAGAGCATTACCTACCAATGGGGCATGATTATCTTCCAGCATACCCACATGCATAATGGGAATCATGAAAGAAGAAAAAAGGATAAGGGTCAAGTAAAGTATCTGAAGAAATAATGGAGGAAAACCTGACAAAAGTAATGAAAAACATTAATTTGAATACCCAAGAAGCTCAACAAATTCAAATTAGGATAAACTGAAAGCAACAACACCAAAACATACCATAGTCAAATTAACAAAGGTCAAATGAGAGAATCTTGAATACAGAAAAAAAAGACGTCAGAGATACAAATTTTATTTAATGAGCTGAAGAGCTGACTTCTCAAACATCAGATAACCATGAATAACAGAATAAAGAGAAAATAATGGGGTGATAGCTTAAAACTGTTGAAAGAAAATGACTATCATGCAAGAATTCTATACAATCTCCTAGGAAATCACCTTTATAAAATCTTCATTAAAAATAAAGATGAAATTAGGACACTTACATACAAATAGAAAGTAAGAAGATGTACTGCTATCAGATCAGACTTAGAGCACACACTAAAGCAATCCTTCAGGCTGATATGCAAGACACAGGATGGTAACTTGACTGTCGAGAAATGAAGAGAACCTGTGAAAGTAGTTAAGTGAGTGAATGAAAGGGCTCAGTCATGTCCAACTCTTTGCGACCCCATGGACTGCAGCCTGTATTATAAAAGATAGCATATGTATTTTTCTTCCTGTTTTCTCCTTGTATCTATATAAGAAGAAAATAAAATAATAATTACCAAACTGTGTTGTTGGGAAAACAAAATTATAATTAACAAAGAATGAAGGAAGTATTGGAATTTATTGAAGCAAAATTTTATAACTATTGAAATTAAGTTAGCATTGATCTCAATGTGATTTTTTTAGATGGTATGCCAATTATATTCATCAAATTAACCAGTAAGAAGGTTATATTTAAAAGATGTATCATGAAAGAAACAAAGAAATTTTAAAGGCAAAATAAAAACATTTACTTAATTTCAAGAGGGGGGATGTGGCTTGACAACAAGAGGGTAAAAATGTAAGAAACATAGAAAACAAGTTGGAAAATTGACTGATATAAGACCTATCTTATCAGGAATTACATTAAATATAAATGGATTAAGCATTCTTATCTAAAGTCACATGTGAGGAAAATGGAGTAAAGAAAAAGAAACAACCTGATCCAACCATGTGCTATCTGAAGAGACTTGCTTTATATTCAAAGACAAAATTTTCAAAAGCAAAAGGATGAGAACAAATGTAAGTAGCAGTAACAAAAAGAAAGCTGAAGTGGATATATGAGTATCCTACAAAATAAAATTAAGATAAAAATTGCTAGAAGAGACACTTTTACAATGACAAGAAGATCAATCTATCAGGAAAATACACTGTATGCACATAATAATAGAACCTAAAGATATGAGAAAAATAGACAATATTGATGGGAGAGGGAAAACAGTGTTACAAAATTATGTTTCAAGATTTTAAACCCTCACTATAAGTAATGGATTTTCTTGGGCTCCAAAATCAATGCAGATGGTGACTGCAGCCATGAAATTAAAAGACATTTGCTCCTTGGAAGAAAAGCTGTGACCAACATAGACAGCATATTAAAAAGCAGAGATATTTATTACTTTGCTGACAAAGGTCCATATAGTCAAAGCTATGGTTTTCCAGTAGTCATGTATGGATGTGAGAGTTGGACTATAAAGAAAGTTGAGCACGAAAGAATTAATGCTTTGGAACTGGGGTGTTGGAGAAGACTCTCGAGAGTCCTTTGGACTGCAAGGAGATCAAACCCGTCAATCCTAAGTGAAGTCAGTCCTGAATATTCATTGGAAGGACTGATGCTGAAGCTGAAACTCCAATACTCTGGCCACCTGATGTGAGGAACTGACTCATTGGAAAAGATGCTGATGTTGGGAAAGATCGAAGGCAGGAAGAGAAGGAGATGACAGAGGACAAGATGTTTGGATGGCATCACCAACTCAATGGACATGAGTTTGAGTAAGCTCCAGGAGTTGGTGATGGACAGGGAAGCCTGGCATGCTGCAGTCCATGGAGTTGCAAAGAGTTGGACACAACTGAGTGACTGAAATGAACTGATCAGTAATGAATAAAACAACCTGGCAAAGGTAAACAATGAACTATAAGCCTTTGAAAAACACTATAAACCAACTAAACCTACAGACATGTACAAAACACTCCACCCACAACAGCATAATATATATTTTTCTTAAGTGTATGTGAAACATTCTAGAGGCTATACAATAAGCTAGTCTACAAAATAAGCCTCAGTAAATTTAAGATAATTTAAATAATACAAGTATACAAAGTTTGCTCTCTGACAACAAGGTAATAAAATTACTTATCAACAATGAAAGAAAATTTGATAATATTTTTTAAATGTGGAAATTAAACAACACCTTACTAAACAGTCAATGGATCAAAGAAAAAAATCACAAGGAAAGAAAAATTTTGTGACAAATGAGAATAAAAATGCAACATACCAAAATATATTAGATGTAACTAAAGCAGTACTTAGAGTGAAATATATAACTGTAAATGTCCACATTAAGAAAGAAGAAAAATTTCAAATCAATAACCTAACAGTCCACTTTAAGACACTGAAGAATGAAGAACAAACTAAATCTAAAGCAAGTAGATAGAAAAAAATAAATATTAGAGTAGAAATAATCAAAATGAGGAATAAAAGAGCAGCAGAAATAAAATCAATGAAACAAATAAATGGTTTCTTCAAAAGAGCAACAAGACTAACAAACTTTTAGCTGGTTTGGGAAAAAAGAAAATATTCAAACTCTATATATATATAAAACAGTAATGATAACCCTGTATTCGAGACAGCAAAAGAGATGAAGATGTATAGAACAGTCTTTTGGACTCTATGGGAGAGGGCAAGGATGGGATGATATGGGAGAACGGCATTGAAACATGTAAATTATCATATGTGAAATCAATCGCCAGCCCAGGTCTGATGCATGATACAGGGTGCTCAGGGCTGGTGCACCACAATGACCCAGAGGGATGGAATCGGAAGGGAGGTGGGAGGGGGGTTCTGGAAGGGGAACACATGTATACTCATGGCGGATTCATGTCAATGTATGGCAAAACCAACACGATAATGTCAAGGAAAAAATAAATAATTTAAAAAAAAGAAAACAAATAAAAGTTAAAAATTACTAACCTTACAGAAATAAATAGCCTTATAATGAAATGCTACAAATGACTTTACACCAACAAATTTTGAATTTCAATTGGAAAAATTCATCTAAAGGCAAAGCTCCTATTTCAAGAAGAAATAGAAAATCTAAACTTATAACAAATGAAAAATTGAATCTAACCAAAAAACTATCTATAAGGAAGACCCCAGGTTCAGATGATTTTACCTCTGAATTCAATCAAATATTCAAAGAAGAATTAATACCAATTATTCACAACACTTTCAAGAAGGAGAAAAGGGAACAATTCCCAACTTATTTTTGTGGCTGAATTTACCCTGATACCAAAACAAAATGCAAACCTCATAAGAAATTAAAATCACGAACAAATATATCTTATAAATATAGACATAAAATTACTCAACAAAATACTAACTAACCAAAGTCAGCAACATCATGCACTATGACCAAGTGTAATTTATCCTAGGGTTGTAAGGTTGGTTTATTTATTTATTTTTTTAAATTTTCTTTACTTTATTGTGTTGGTTTTGCCATACATTGACATGAATCCGCCATGGGTATACATATGTTCCCCCTCCAGAACCCTCCTCCCTCCCGATTCCCTCCCCCTGGGTCATCCCAGTGCATCAGCCCCAGGCATCAAACCTGGGCTGGCGATTGATTTCACATATGATAATTAACATGTTTCAATGCCATTCTCCCAAATCATCCCACCCTTGCCCTCTTCCACAGAGTCCACGAGACTGTTCTATACATCTGCGTTTCTTCTGCTGTCTCGCATGCAGGGTTCTCGTTACCATCTTTCTAAATTCCATATATATGCGTTAGTAGGCAGCCTTCAGAATGGGAGAAAATAATAGCCAATGAAGCAACGGACAAACAATTAATCTCAAAAATATACAAGCAACTCCTGCAGCTCCATTCTAGAAAAATAAATGACCCAATCAAAAAGTAAGGTTGGTTTAATGTAATATATCAATCCAATTTTTAAAATTATATATACATCTCAATAAACAGAAAAATCATTTAACAATATCCAATATTCTTTCATAATAAAAATATTCAGCAAATGATGAATAGAGGGGAACTTTCTCAACCAGATAAAGGGTATCTAATCCCTACAGACATATATCTCTCTTCATTTTCTTTGGATATACACCCAGAAGTGAGATTGCTGAATCATACAATAGTTCTATTTACAATCTTTTTGAGGAACATCCATACCATTTTCCATATCAAATATATTAATCTACATTCCCACCAACAGTTCTCCATTCTTCACATCCTCACCAACATTTTTTATATTTTGATGTTCTGATAATAGCCATCCTAACAGGTGTGAGGTGATACTGGTTGTTCTGATTTGAATTTCCCAGATGCTTAGTGATGCTGAGGAATGAATTCCATGTACCTGTTACTCATTTGTAGGTCTTCTTTAGAAAAATGTCTATTAGGTCCTTTGCCTATTTTTGAATTTGTGCACATTTTTTTTGTTTGTTCTGTTTTTGCTATTGAGCTGAGTTCCTTTATATAGTAAATATTGGGTTGGAAAGTTTTGGAAGTTTCCAAAAATTCATTTGGAAACTTGCTGCTGGGGGGGGGGTGGGGAGTGCAGGGGGAGAGGATAGTAAGAAGTTTGGGACTGACATGTACACACCATTATATTTAAAATGGATAATGAACAAGGTCCTACTGTATAGCACATGGAACTCTGCTCAATGTTATGTGGCAGTCTGGATGGGAGG
>ML660681.1:2726188-2748189 GCA_007570785.1 Antilocapra americana | reverse complement strand
GAGGGAGGAGGGAGGGGGGTTCTGGAGGGGGAGCATATGTACACCCATGGTGATATCATGTCATTGTATGCCAAAACCAATAAAAAAAAATTAAAAAAAAAAGAAAATGAGCACATTTGTGATGTTTTCTTTTTTCCCAAAAGGGGCTACAATCTTATCCCACATCTCTATGAGTGAGAATGCTAAATAAAATTTACATTTTATTTTTTTATTTAAAATATTTATTTTTATTTAAAATAAATATTTTACACTTTATTTATACTTATTACAAATATACATTTGTTGGATTTCCAACAAGCAACAAAAATATGTGACACTACCTGCATTAAAATTCTTCAAAGAAATGTTAAAATAACTTTCATTAGAAAGCGTGTGCTCACACCTTGTGATGGGCTAGATAATATCAAGTGGATCATCCAATGTATTGACATGGAACAAACAGTTTTGTGATGGACATATTCTTTTTTTTTTAATTGTTTTTGCCATACATCGTCATGATATCACCATGGGTTTACATATGCTTCCCCTCCGGAACCCCCCTCCCTCCTCCCTCCCCCCCGGGAAATCTCGCTGCACCAGCCCCGAGCATCAATCCTGGGCTGGCGATCGATTAGACACATGACAATTAACATGCTTCAATGCCCTTCTCCCATATCATCCCACCCTTACCCTCATCCACAAAGTCCACGAGTCTATTCTATACAGCTGCGTTCCTTTTGCTGTCTCGCATGTTGGGTTCTCGTTACCATCTTTCTAAATTCCATATATATGCATTAATATACTGTAATGTTGTTTTTGCTTCTGGCTTACTTCACTCTGGATAATGGGCTCCAGTTTCGTGTGATGGACATATTCTTATCGACCTTGTGATGTGCCTGTAACTAAGCCCCGAAGTGTAAACCTGCTCTTTCTAAATCTTTTTTTTTTCCTATGAAGATAGAAACTAATTTGTCAGCATGCCAGCTTTAACTAGCTGAGATGAAGCTAAGCTAATTTAATAGGAACTGTTCAACATCTTCGACTGACCTGACACTGTCAGTTAAAGTGGATCCATGCCCCATTGTCTTTCATTATTCCCTATTCTTTCATCAGAATGGCTGAACATCAAGTCAAATAATATGCTTAGTAGTCAATAGGCCTGATTTTTCCTCAAGGACATTCTTCTGGTGCCAGAAACTGTCAAGTGGAAAAACATGTACTGTGAAGGTGAAAGGACACTAATTAAATATACATAGCTCTAGCCAAAGAAGCGTGAGGCACAGCTTGCTGAATGAAAACTCCACAGACTGCTGACTGAGGCCACAGCTGTTGACTTGCCCAAGTTCCTAAGTTGCAATTTCTCTTTGATATGTTAACATCAAAGAGATGTTAACATCGCTGTATTTACATTAGGCATGGGCCATCCTCAGGAAATGCTGCACAGTTTCAAGTGCAAATACTGTGGTTCAATTAGGCATGCATCATCCTTAGGTCATGAACTTCTTTACCTCTTTAGCTACATGTATTGTTTTTAACGCATAAAGTTATTCTGACCTGTGTGGACATATAATATGAGCAAGAAATAAATCTTGGTTGGGTAAACCAGAAAAAAAAAGTTCTTTCTCAGTGTACAATGTAATGATGCTCTAGAGTCAAACTTCTTTTGAAACTCTTGGTAATATTTTAACCATGGGGATTTATGTGCTTCAGTGTCCTCATCTTTAACAGGCTAATGGTAATAACTGTCCTTACCTCATAGGCTTACAATAAACTGTGGAAAATTCTTAAAGAGATGGGACAACCAAAATACCTTGCCTGCCTTCTAAGATATCTGCATGCAGGTCAAGAAGCAACAGTTAGAAATGAACATGGAACAACAGACTGGTTCAAAATAAGGAAAGGAGTACATCAAGGGTGTGGACTACATCATGTGAAATGCCAGGATGGATGAAACACAAGCTGGAATCAAGATTGCTGGCAGAAATACCAATAGCCTCAGATACACAGAACACCACCCTTATGGCAGAAAGTGAAGAACTAATGGACTCTTGATGAAAGTGAAAGAGGAGAGTGAAAAACTTGACTTAAAACTCAGCATTCAGAAAACTAAGATCATGGTATCTGGTCCCATCACTTCATGGCAAGTAGATGGGGACACAACAGAAACAGTGAGAGACTATTTGCTCTACAAAATCATGGCAGATGGTGACTGCAGCCATGACATTAAAAGACACTTGCTCCATGGAAGGAAAGCTGTGACCAAACTAGACAGCATATTAAAAAGCAGAAAAATAACTTTGCAAACAAAGGGCCATCAAGTCAAAGCTATGGATTTTCCAGCAGTCATGTATGGATGTGAGATTTGGACCATAAAGAAAGCTGAGCACCTAAGAGTTGTTGCTTTTGAAATGTGGTGTTGGAGAAGACCCTTGAGAATCCATTGGACTGCAAGGAGATCAAACCAGCCAATCATAAAGGAAATCAGTCCTGAATATTCATTGGAAGGACTGATGCTGAAGCTGAAACACCAATAGTTTGGCCACCTGGTGCAAAGAACTGACTCATTGGAAAAGACCCTAATGCTGGGAAAAAATCAAAGGCAGGAGGAGAAGGGAATGACAGAGGACAAGATGGTTGGATAGCATCATGGACTTGATGGACATGAGTCTGAGCAAGCTTTGGGAGTTGGTGATGGACAGGGAAGCCTGGCATGCTGCAGTCGATGGGGTTGCAAAGAGTATGACATGACTGAGTGACTGAATTGAACTGAACACAGAAAATATATGTAAAGCTTTTATTTTTTTTTCTTTGCATTATTGTGTTGGTTTTGCCATATATTGACATGAATCTGCCATGGGTATACATGTGTTCCTCTTCCAGAAACCCCCTCACACCTCCCTCCTGATTCCATCCCTCTGGGTTATCCCAGTGCACCAGCCTTGAACACCCTGTATCATGCATCAAACCTGGGCTGGTGATTGATTTCACATATGATAATTTATATGTTTCAATGCCGTTCTCCCATATCATCCCACCCTTGCCTCTCTTACAGAGTCCAAAAGACTGTTCTATACATCTGTGTCTCTTTTGCTGTATCACATACAGGGTTATTGTTACTGTCTTTCTAAACTCCATATATATATGTGTTAGTATACTGTACTGTTGTTTTACCTTCTGGCTTACTTCACTCTGTATAATAGGCTCCATTTTAATTCACCTCATAAGAATTGATCCAAATGTATTCTTTTTAATGGCTGAGTAATATTCCATTGTGTATATGTACCACAGCTTCCTTATCTATTCGTCTGCTGATGGATATCTAGGTTGCTTCCATGACCTGGCTATCGTAAACAGTGCGGCGATGAATGTTGAGGTACATATGTCTCTTTCAGTTCTGGTTTCCTCGTTGTGTATGCCCAGCAGTGGGATTGCTGGGTCATATGGCAGTTCTATTTCCAGTTTTTTAAGGAATCTCCACACTGTTCTCCATAGTGGCTGTACTAGTTTGCATTCCCACCAGCAGTGTAATAGGGTTCCCTTTTCTCCACATCCTCTCCAGCATTTATTGCTTGTAGACTTTTGGATGGCAGCCATTCTGACTGGTGTAAAGTGGTATATCTTTGTGGTTTTGATTTGCATTTCTCTGATAATGAGTGATGTTGAGCATCTTTTCATGTGTTTGTTGGCCATATATATGTCTTCTTTGGAGAAATGTCTGTTTAGTTCTTTGGCCGACTTTTTGATTGGGTCATTTATTTTTCTGGCATTGAGCTCCAAGAGTTGCTTATATATTTTTGAGATTAATTGTTTGTCTGTTGCTTCATTTGCTATTTTTTCTCCAATTCTGAAGGCTGCCTTTTCACCTTGCTTTTAGTTTCCTTTGTTGTGCAGAAGCTTTTAATTTTAATTAGGTCTCATTTATTTATTTTTGCTTTGATTTCCAATATTCTGGGAGGTGGATCATAGAGGATCCTGCTTTGGTTTATGTCAGAGAGTGTTTTGCCTATGTTTTCCTCTAGGAGTTTTATAGTTTCTGGTCTTATATTTAGATCTTTGATCCATTTTCAGTTTACTTTTGTGTATGATGTTAGAAAGTGTTCTAGTTTCATTCTTTTTCAAGTGGTTGACCAGTTTTCCCAGCACCACGTGTTAAAGAGATTGTCTTTTCTCCATTGAATATTCTTGCCTCTTTTATCAAATATAAGGTGTCCATAGGTACGTGGATTTATCTTTGGGCTTTCTATTGTGTTCCATTGATCTATATTTCTGTCTTTGTGCCAGTACCGAGCTGTCTTGATGACTGTGGCTTTGTAGTATAGCCTAAAGTCAGGCAGGCTGATTCCTCCAGTTCCATTCTTCTTTCTCAAGATTGCTTTGGCTATTCGAGGTTTATTGTATTTCCATACAAATTGTGAAATTATTTGTTCTAGTTCTCTGAAAATGACTCCTGGTAGCTTGTTAGGAATTGCACTGAATCTATAGATTGCTCATTTTCACTATATTGATTCTTCCAATCCATGAACATGATATATTTCTCCATCTATTTGTGTCCTGTTTGATTTCTTTCATCAGTGTTTTATAGTTTTCTATATATATCAGTCTTTTGTTTCTTTTAGGTAGATATATTCCTAAGTATTTTATTCTTTTTGTTTCAATGGTGAATGGAATTGTTTCCTTAATTTCTATTTCTGTTTTCTCATTGATAGTGTATAGGAATGCCAGGGATTTCTGTGTGTTGATTTTGTATCCTGAAACTTTACTATATTCACTGATTAGCTCTAGTAATTTTCTGGTGGAGTCTTTAGGGTTTCTATGTAGAGGATCATGTCATCTGCAAACAGTGAGAGTTTTACTTCTTTTCCAATCTGTATTCCTTTTATTTATTTTTCTGTTCTGATTGCTGTGGCCAAGATTTCCAAAACTATGTTGAATAGTAGTGGTAAGAGTGGGCACCCTTGTCTTGTTCCTGACTTTAAGGGAAATGCTTTCAATTTTTCACCATTGAAGATATTGTTTGCTGTGGGTTTGTCATATACACCTTTTTTTATGTTGAGGTATGTTCCTTCTATTCCTGCTTTTTGGAGGGTTTTTATCATAAAGGGATGTTGACTTTTGTCAAAGGCTTTTTTTGCATCTATTGAGATAATCATGTTGTTTTTATTTTTCAATTTGTTAATGTCATTGATTGATTTGTGGATACTTGTAACTTAATGTGTGCTCCAAACACTATAGCTAGTAGCATAGGTTTGAATTTAAGAGACAGGACTTTAGAACAGGACATTCCAGATGGTCCTTGCTCTTCCTTAATTAAATCTACCTATCACCTCTATTGTAAATAGTCCACATCTGAGAGCTATTGACTTGATAAAACTTTAAAGCATCATAAAGTCAAATTCAAGTTAACAAACATTTGGTCTGTTTGTTTTTCAAAAGCCCAAGTAATAATTGCCAACTTCTTGGATTGTCAAAGTAGTATAACTTATCTTTCTTGTTTGCACTTGAAAAAGCTGAAGAAATAGGGAAAAATATATGTGTTTTGTGTTAATAATGCTATAAGTGAAAAGGACTCTCATGTACACTATGAACTTAAATTCAAGTGTTATTATTATCTTTGTCCCAAAAGATTACAGTAAACATATATTAATAATCATCATTATTAATTTCATTAACATTTCTCCTTATTTATTGTAGCTGAAAAACAATGTCCTATTTATTGTTTCTTACACTTGATTGCATAGGATGAAAAGAAAAGGGAAGGATTTCTATCAGATTTCAAGAATACCTAAAAATCATGAGCTTAGTCCTTGCATTCAATTTCTTAACCCCATTATAAATAGACCTGTTTTTTTTTTTTTTTTGCTAAATGCAGTTTGATAGCCTCTAGCCATTACCAGACTTAGTAGATGTTAAATGTAGCATATCACAGTGATCTATGAACATCAAAAATAGAATTCAGATATAGAAACTTTATTGAAAAAACACCCCTGGCAATATCTACCTTCAAAAAGACATGAAGTATAGAATACTATAAATGAGAAATGAAACATGATTTCAGTTAAAGAAGATGTGCTGTGCTTATTCGCTCAGTTGTGTCCAATTATTTTCAACACCATGAACTGTAGCCCACCAGGCTCCTCTGTCCAAGGGGATTCTTGAGGCAAGAATACTGAAGTGGGCTGCCATGCTCTCTTCCAGGGAAAGAAGACATTAGAAAGTTATTAAAAAGAGTTGTCAAACATGTCAGTAAATGTTAGCTGAAATGGATAATTTCCTGAAAACATATAAATTGCCAAACTGACTCAAGAAAAATAAAATGTATACAGAGACCAATAAGTGTGATAGAAATTAAAGCAGTAGTTTTAAAACTTTTAACAAGTTAAACACCATATCTGAAGTGTTTTACAAGAAAAATCTACCAAACTTTCAAGGAACATATCTTTCCAATATTATGAAATTCTCCCAAAAAATTAGAATAGGAGGAAGTATTATATACCATAGTAGCCATAAGAAATCCAAACAAGGATAGTAAGAGAAAAGACTATCTTTTCAAATGTGATTTCATACGTTACTAGAGATGCTATAATTATGATGGTAGTGCTAGTCACTCAGTCATGTCTGACTCTTTGTGATCCCACAGACTGTAGCCTGTCAGGCTCCTCTGTCCATGAGATTCTCCACACAAGAATACTGGAATAGGTTGCCATTTCCTTCTCCAGGGAATCTTCCCAACCCAGGTATGGAACTCAGGTCTTCTGCATTGCAGGCAGATTCTTTACCATCTGAGCTACAGGGAAGTCCAGAGGTGCTATTATCCTACACAAAAAGTTAACTAAATCCTACACAGTGTGAAAGAGAAAATACACCATGATCAAGCTAGGATTATCCCAAGAATTTGAGGATGGTTTATATTATATTTTATTTATATAATATATTTATGTTATATTCATGTCATTTACCATCTTAAAGAAAAAAAGGTATGATCATTTTACTTTTAGGAAAGCATTTGGTATAAATCAACAGCCATTCATGAATGAAAAACAAGAAAAAGTAATCCTGATAAACTAGAAACTATTAACAACTGAAAAACAAAAACAAGAAGTTATCTTGATAAACTAGAAATAAAAAAAGATACCTTCCTTAATCATATTAAGAATATCTCCAAGAATTTACCACATCATCATCCTAAATGGGAAAAATTAAAAGTACTTCCTTGAAAATTAGGCAAAAAACATGGGCATCTAATATTACCAGATCAATTCAATATCACACTGTAAGTACTAGACAGTCTAATAAAAAAAATAAACACAAATAATTAGAGACATGAGTATTTGGAAAGAAGAAGATTTCCATTACTTGAAGATGACCTAATTTTATTTCCCACATGAATAAGGTCAAAGAATCTACCAACTTAGAAATCAGAGGAAAAAAAAAAGAAATCAGAGGAAAGGTTAGAAAATTGACAAAACCAGTAAAACTCATCAACATATATACAAAACTTATCAACTAAATATCAGAAATTGAATAAAGCAAAGTGTATAAATGATAATATATCATGACTAAATGGAATTTATCCAAGATATTCAAAGCTAGTTTTACATCCCCAAATCAAATAATGTAATTCTTCAACCAACAGACTAAAGAATAAGCATGTGATCATCTCAACAGGTGCAGAAAAAGCATTTGTCTAAATTCTATGTCTATTCACAATAAAAAAACTAAAAATAAAATAAAGGTTTTTAACTCAGTGAACACAGAATACAAGGGAATCCCAACAGCCTGATAAAGGACATCTACAAAAATCCTACCACTAACTTCATACTTAACAGTAAAAGATTGATTGCTTTCTCTAGGTCAGGAACAAACAAAGGATGTCTCTATCCACACTCCTATTTAATATTTTGCCAAAAGTCCTATCCAATACAACAAGAAAAGAAAAGAACATGCATATAGACTAGAAATAAAAAAAATAAAACTGTCTCTATTCAAACACACTTTCCTATGTAAAGTGTACAAAAAAGCTATTAGAACAAACAGGTGAGTTTAGCAAAAATCTCAGGATAAAATTAACTATACAAAAATCTATCAAGAGCGAGGGGACATATGTACACCTATGGTTAATTCAGGTTCATGTATGACAGAAATCAAACCAATATTGTAAACCAATCAACTAAAATAAATATTTAAAAAAAACAAAAATCAATTATATTTCTATAAAAATTTTGAAAAATCACTTACATTTCTATACACAAGTAGTGAACAAATTGATATTAAAATAATAAACAGTATGGCTTACAATAGCACCAAAAACATTAAATACTTAGATATAATGTAAGAATATATGTATGAATTATATGCTGAAAATAGTGAAACACTAATGAAAAATCAGAAAGACTTGAAGAATGCAGGCATATCTCATTTTATTGCACTTCACAGAAAATGCATTTTTCTTACAAACTGAATTTCTGTGTCAACCAAGTCTAGGGTCACCAGTTTTCCAATAGCACTTGTTCACTTCCTGCTTCCGTGTCACATTTTGGTAATTCTTGCAATATTTTAAGCTTTTTCATTATTATTATTATCTTTGCTATGGTCATCTGTAGTTAGTAATCTCTTATGTTACTACCAGGTAGGAAGTTAGACATGATCAAAGAGGGGTAGCCTAGCTGAAAAGGATGCAAGCTAATCTATAAACCCCATCCCAGACATACGGAGGAAAGCTCACCGATATGCTACAAAATAACCACAGAGACTTTTCCAACTTCTGTATATGTACCCTAGGCACACAGTAGATACATACTAACCAGAGGTGTATCCTCAAGTAACTTTAGGCAGCCAGGATCCCATTAAGGGTTAATAAATATTCTACACACATATGCATATGATTATAACAGATTGAATTAATGGAAGACATATACAACAGAGCCTGCTGTTATATAACTTGAGATTTTCAATCAGCCTTGAGTGTATGCCCATTTGCATTCCCTTTCATTGATTAGTGGTGGGTACAAGCCCTATTCTGTACAGGGCACAACCAAAAGGAGGAGACAGGAAGTATAAAAAGAGGGAGGCCTAGAGGGAATTTGGATCACACTTCTTTGGGGTTGGTCTGCTCCCATGCCTTGGGAGTGTCTCTATAATAGAATATCTGTATGCCTGAGCTGAACTGAGCTGTAATCTTTCTGTTGCTTTAAACTCTTTAGTCTGTCACTGCAAATTTTTCTTGTAATGAGAGAAGAACTGAGGAAGAGAAATACACTGACCTGACACTAATATTGTGAAAAGATTATGACTCATTAAAAGTGGTTAGCATGTTTTATTAATAAGGTATTTTAAACTAATGTATGTACATTTTTAAGACACAATTGTATAATTTCACATTTTAAATAGACTATGGTATGGTGTAAAGAACTTTTATATACACTAGAAAACCAAATAAAAATCACATGAATTGGTATATCGTGATATTTACTTTATTAGACTGGTCTGGAACCAAAACCACAATATCTCTGAGGTATATTTGTATACTGTGTTCATGGATTTTACCATTCTATAATGGCAAGACATAAAAGTGATCTATGAATTGAACAGAATTTCAATAAAAATTATAGGAGAAATTTTCATAGAAACCGATGCTAAAATTGATAGTGAAAAATAAAGCAACTACCAGAGGGAAAACAATTTTGAAATGTACAAAATCTGAAAATTTACATTATCCAATTTCAAGACTTACTACAAAGCTACAGTAATCAAAACAGTGTTGTGGAGAATTCCCTGATAGTCCAGTGGTTATGATGTGGCACTCTCACTGCCTCTTGGCGTGACCAAAATAAAAGACAGTGTTGTGGACAAAGGATGTGTTAGAGAAATGAAATAGAAGTAGTCTTGTTCAGGCTTCAGAGGCAAATGAGCAGAGCAGGTCTCTGATCTTGCTTCTAAATTGCCTGGACATTGTCCTGACTGGGAGTAACTGGGAGTGACTGTGAGTGACTGCCTGTTGTGAGTGCAAGACTTGCAGCACCATAAGTAAGATGGGGGAAGAATTTTGAGGTTGTTGAGCCCCTGGAGGGGGCTTGGCCAACCAAGCCCCAGACTTAACAACATTCCAAATTTTACAAGACAAAACAAAAAGGATTAACATGAAATCAGGCTTGCAATTTGGTCACAGATTGATGATGGTATCTGTCCTGGGATTTTAAGTGGAAACCCTGAACTACAATATTTGAAGTCTCACTCACAGAGTGGACACGATGCCTGGGACCTTTTCTCAATTGGGACCCAAGATGTGCTGTGACACGGGACTTCCCAGCACTGATTAATTCTGTATATTGGTCAAAATCCAATTTGGTCTTGTATCCTCTGCTCTTTCTACTTCTCTTTTATTTTAAAGTTAGTATATTGAAAGTAAGCTAAATAATTCTCTAATAAATATTTGTATTATGTGTTTGTGCATAATAAGTGGTTTATTTTGTTAACAAATCCTTTGAACCTGAGATGAAAGTGAAAACTTTCACCAAAACAGAATGTTGCCTGCCATATCAGTTGCAGCCATCAGATTATCAACCAGGGTAGCCATCCCTGATCCTGTACTCTGAGGAAATTCAGGATGGAGAAAAACAATACTGGCCCTAGATAGCTGAGGTGCATATATCAAAGGAATGATTTCAATGAGCCCAAACTCTTGTATGGATGTGAGAGTTAGACTATAGAGGAAGCTTAGTGCCAAAGAATTGATGCTTTTGAACTGTGGTGTTGGAGAAGACTATTAGAGTCTCTTGAACTGCACGGAGACCCAACCAGTCCATCCTAAAGGAAATAAGTCCTGAATGTTCATTGGAAAGACTGATGTTGAAGCTGAAACTCCAATACTTTGGCCACCTGATGCGAAGAGCTGACTCATCTGAAAAGACCCTGCTGCTGGGAAACATTGAGGGCAGGAGGAGAAGGGGACAACAGAGGAAGAGATGGTTGGATGGCATCACCGACTCAATGGACATGAGTTTGGGTAAACTTTAGGATTTGGTGATGGACAGGGAGGCCTGGTGTGCTGCAGTCCATAGGGTCGCAAAGAGTTGGACAAAACTGAGTGACTGAACTGATGCCAGATTTCCTAGATAACTCCCTTAGTTTAACAAATTAAAGGGAAAAAGTCAGATGTATTATTGCTGGCATCAAATTCTTTAAAACCTAATAAATAGGTAGGAATTAATAAGTCAGAAATTTTAACATAGTGATTTTTTTGTAACAGATCCATCTAGTCAAAGCTATGGTTTTTCCAGTAGTCATGTATGGATGTGAGAGTTGGATGGTGAAGAAAGCTTAGCGCTGAAGAATTGATTTTGAACTGTGGTGTTGGACAAGACTCTTGAAAGTCCCTTGGACTGCAAGGAGACCCAACCAGTCAATCCTAAAGGAAATCCGTCCTGGGTGTTCATTGGAAGGACTGATGCTGAAGCTGAAACTTCAATACTTTGGCCACTTGGTGCAAAGAAGTGACTCATTGGAAAAGACCCTGATCCTGGGAAAGATTGAAGGCAGGAGAAGAGGGGGACAAAAGAGAATGAGATGGTTGGACGGCATCACTGACTCAATGGACACGAGTTTGAGCAAGCTCCAGGAGTTGGTGATGGACAGGGATCCTGGTGTGCTGCAGTCCATGGGGGTCACAAAGAGTCAGACATGACTAAGTGACTGAACTGAACTGATTCCAGGACATGAACTGACCCATACATAATACCATATACAAAATTTAAGACTAAATGGGTAAAAGACAAGAATATGAAATCTAAAACTATAAAACTTTTCAAGGAAAACAAAGGAGAAAATCCTTGTAAACCTGAGCTACGCAAACATTTCTTAGATATGACACAAAACTTTTCTCTTCTTTTAATGAAAGAATAACACACAGATTAGGAGAACATATTTAAAGAATACATATTTGATCAATAAATGGTATTGAGAATATATTATATAAAAGACTTTCAAAACTTAATAATTAGAAGACAGATAACCTATGGGCAGAAGACCTAAATAGAATTTCCTTCAAAGAAGACATACAGATGGCCAACAGGCTCATGAAAAGAGGTTCAACGTCACTAACTATTCAAGAAATGCAAATCAAAATTACACTGAGATATCACCTCACACCAATCAGAATGGCCATCATCAAAAACTACATATAATAAATTCTGGAGAGGGTGTGGAGAAAAGGGAACCCTACTACATTGTCAGTGGTAATGTAAATTGCTACAATCACTGTGGAGTACAGTATGGAGGATCCTTAAAAAATGAAAAATAGAGTCACCATATGATCCAGCAATCCCACGTGTGGTCATATATCCAGAAAAGATGAAAACTCTAATTCAAAACGATACATGCATCCAAATGTTCAAAGCAACACTGAGTACAGTAGCCAAGACATGGAAGCAATCTAAGTGTCTATCAACAGATAAATGGATAAAGAAGAAAGAAGATGTGGGGGCTGTGTCTGTGTATACACATATATTTATATATATATTTGTTAAATATAACTTGTGTGTGTGTGTGTGTGTGTGTGTGTGTATTTGTTTTCGTTCATTCACTCAGTCGTGTCTGACTCTGTGACCCCATGGACTGCAGCATGCTAGGCTTCCCTGTCCTTCACTATCTCCTGTAGTTTGCTCAAACTCATGTCCATTGAATTGGTGATACCATCCAACCATCTCATTTTCTGTCATCACCTTCTCCTCCTGCCTTCAATCTTTCATACCATCAGGGACTTTGTGTTTGTATATACACACACACACACACACACAATGTAATATTACTCAGCCATATGAAATAATGCAATTTTTCCATTTGCAACAACACAGATGGGCCTGGAGGGTATTATGCTCAGTTAACTAAAGCAGACAGAAAAGACAAGTACTGTGTTTTCACTTATATGTGGAATCTAAAAACTAAAACAAATAAGTGAATATAACAAAACAGACACAGACACACAGATAAGAGAACAAACTAGTGGTTATCAGTGGGAACAAATTAGTGGTTATCAGTGGGGAGAGGGACTGAGTGAGGAACAAAATAAGGAAAGAGCGTAAAAGGTACAAACTACTAGAAATAAATAAGACACAAGGATATAATGTGCAGCACAAGGACTATAGGCAATATTTTATAATAACTATATGAAGTATAATATGTAAAATTATTGATTAATAATGTAAATCAACTATACTTCAATAAAAAATTCACACATGCAATTTATTATTTGTAAACAACTTACTGCATAAAACACCAGCCCAAATTCTGAGTTTGAACTTGTGGGAATTTGGGTACGTACAATATACCTGCACCTTAATTTTCTTCTTTCAAAGATGGGACTGTTAAGAGCATATATTTCATGGGGTTGTTGTGAGGATTATATGAGTTATATGCAAACTGCTTGGAACAGTGCATGGGAATAATAAGCTACACATTATTGTTACCTATTGTTATTATTATTTAATTATTTTGATTTATGAAAGGAAAATTATAAAAATAAATGTGCTAAATATGTTAGACCAATATACAAGAATTCCATACATAACTTAAAAATCAGTTCACATATCATACTTTCTCCTTCTTTCCCTTTTCCAGGGGATCTTCCCAACCCAAAATCAAACCCAGTTTGCCCATATTGCAGGTGGATTCTTTACCTGTTGAGCCATAAAGGAAGCCCAAGAATGCTGGAGTGGGTAGCCTATCCCTTCTCTAGCAGATCTTCCCGACCCAGGAATCAAACAAGGGTCTCTTGCATTGCAGGTAGATTTTTTTTTACCAACTGAGCTATCAGGGAAGCCCTCTTACATAATTAAATTAGAGAATATGCTTGGCTTATTAAATATTGAGAAACAGAAGTATTATATATTTAATATGACTAAAAATTATTTTAATGTATTTTATATAATAAATCTTTCATAATGGACTGACCTAAAAAATTTAATTTAAAATCATTTTTCTATCACATATCATAGAAAAAAATGACAAAATGAATTTTTTTCTTCCCTAGACAAGTCCAAGAAATTATATATTAATAATTCATCATTAGCAAATAGTGGGTGCCTATTATGCCAGACATTCTAGGTGTTGAAGGTTTAACATTGAAAAAATGTATTAATAAAAAGGTTGTTTAAGGAGCTTATATTCAAGTTAGGATAAAGAATACATGATGATAAGTGTCAAGATGAAAAATAAAACAGACTAAATAAGAGAATGATACCTAAGATGGTCAGAGAAATCTTGGATGTTGAGATGACATTTGAACAGAGATCTGAATAAAGTGAGGGGACAAGCATGGAGCTATCTGGGAGTGTGATGTTCCAGGCAGAGGGAATGATCAGCACAAAGGCTCAAGGGCAAGAGCACCATTCATGAATTCAAGAAACAGGAAGATTCCTACAAAGATTTTAGACCAAAAAGGTTAAGAAATAGCTCTATTAGAGTTATCTAAAATAAATAAATAAATGCTTGTAATTGAAAAGAACAGGAGAATGGAGACTGCTATCTGAAGAACAAGCACTGTTTCTTAGAAGCTCCTTCATGGAATGCCTCTGTCACCTACAAGGTATAGTTTTCTTAAAGACAGGAATTTTGTCTTATTAATTCTTTTCAGTACTTGTCAGATACCAAACACTTCATATATATTTGACGGACTCAGTCACATGAATAGCATATCTGATTGTTTCCTCTTGTCTTTTAACTTCTACAGTTTAGCTATAGCTGATACTAAATTCAAAGATCATGAACTGAATTTTTGAACTTGAATAGCAATAACAGTAGCTTAGGGTCACTGACATAGATAAATAGGATGTTTGGGGCCCCACAAAAAAAATAATGGACTCCAAAAACTAGGGTCAAGATAAATGGGCCTTTCTCCATGACACACAATACAAATGTGATAAATGTACTATGGTGACTATCCTGAAATAAAATTATCTTTTGTCTCACTGCATATGTTACTGCAGATTGAGGTTAACCTGTAGATGTGATATGAGTTTAAGAAAACAAATCTAATTAAGTCTCCAGAGAGAAACTTACCTGTGAATTCCACTGATGAGGAGAAAAGTTTGAGATAACTTTTGGAGCCAGTGAAATTTACGTGGGATTCAGAGCATGTTCTCAGATTACTGATAGAGTATATTGCATATTAAAAACATTTAAATAGACACTTTGGATATGTCAGATTCATGGGAGTTTGCTTAGCAATAATTCTCCAGAACCTGTGAAAAAAATGATACACTCAAGTCTCTATATCACAAAGCTCTAGACACCTGTTGGAAGGACTCAACAATGAAGTTTTCAAACTATTATTTATAATACATTAATAGAATTGGAGGTGGGGTAGAGAGAGCAGAGGAGTTAGGAAAAGTGAAGGAGCTAGAAAAAGGCAGAGGGTTAGACAGTATGATGAAAGGTCAATACCTGAACTGACAAAAATAGCCAAGGGGATTTTCAAAACATATGGAAATAAAATATTATATTTTAAATTATGTATTTAGTTTGGTATAACTCCTCTCACTAATAGCCCTGAGTCTTTAATAAAAGGCCACAACACAGAGTAATGTCACATGAGTGTCATTTGGGGAGCCAATACCATATACAATTAAAGTAAGATATAAAATGCAGAGTGAGAATTCAGCAGAAGTTAGAATTCAGCAGAATCACAGTCAGTGTTGACTGGGAGAAATGTAAGCCACCAGGAATTTACATAAATCTTTGCAAGAGCATTAGACTTTACACAAGATGAGCAAAGGATATTTGAGATGACCTTATCTAGATTTAATTGCCAGAGTGATCCCAGCTGGCATCTGAGTTACAAAAATCCAAGAGTAGATTTAAGTGCAACAGATATTTATTGACTGAAAGTCCCTGTGCTGGACCTTTCAAGTCACAAAGATAACCCTGTGCTGAGGGAAAATAAAATGCTGTGGTTGTACATACTTTATTATTATTATTCCACTGTGGTGTGATGGGACTTGGCACAGGTAGCATTACGAGGCTGCTAGAAACCATAAGAAGAAATGTGTCTTGCTAGAAATCTGAGAGCCAGAATCAAGGGCAGCTGGTATTAGTCTAAAAACCAAACTTTCTTTTAATATAAACTATCCAAGTATTAACATCTCAGTCACTTAGCTCCTTAATCCTACTAGTTATCACTCACATTCAAATACAAGTTACAACAAGCTGTCCTTTATACTTGCCTAATGCTTGAGCTTCTCTACATAGAAGAGTAAGACTGTATATTATTTTTAAAAGAACTGTAGTAAACTTAGTTACATGGGATACTAAAGAAATTCAGTTTTGTTGTTTATCACATAATCCAAAGAAAATGAAACTAGATATTGGAGCATTTAGCAGATGGGGTTGGATATTTACATATAAGATTCAAAATGCAAGTTCATCTCTTTTATTGTTCCAAGTCTTTTGAAGTACCAGAAAAAAATTTTTTTAAAGAATAAATCCCTGAGAGCACTGGAAAACAAGAGAGGGGACTATAAAATGCTAGAAACAGAACTTTCTAGAAAATTAAGAGCTTATGGCATGGCATTGTTACTGAGAAACAGGAGAAGAAGAAAAATATCAACAGCTTAAAATAATCAGGAAAGAGCATTTTGATGGTAAGAGAAATCCCCAATGTAGTGAGAGCACACAAAGTACAGAAGGCTACCCTAGGGAGATCAGAGACAATGCATTATGGCAAATAAGGAGAAATTTTAAAAGTAAAAATACATATATAATTTTATACCAATTAATTTAAAATTTTAGATTAAATCATTTGGTTTCTAGGGACATTTAAGTCATTCAGGAAGAGGTAGGTTATCTGGACATTGTAATAACCATAGCAGAAGTGGTCAAAGTATGAACTGTCATTCAAAGCTCACACTGAGCCACCAGGATCAGACACCTTTATTGTGAAACACAGGAAAAGATGAGAAGCTACCAAGCTCACTTTATGAGGCTGCTGCTGCTGCTAAGTTACCTCAGTCATCCAACTCTGCGAGACCCCACAGACTGCAGCCCACCAGGCTCCCCCATCCCTGGGATTCTCCAGGCAAGAACACTGGAGTGGGTTGCCATTTCCTTCTCCAATGCAGTAAAGTGAAAAGTGAAAGTGAAGTCGCTCAGTCACGTCCCACTCCTAGTGACCCCATGGACTGCAGCCTACCAGGCTCCTCCGTCCATGGGATTTTCCAGGCAAGAGTACTGGAGTGTCATGCCATTGTCTTCTCTACTTTATGAGGCTAGCACACCCTAAAGGCAAAATCCAACAGCAGAACACAAAAAGAACAGAAGGGAAGGGGGTGGAAGTAAAGAAAATAATAGTTGAACCTCATTTGGAAACACAGATGACAAAATTTTAAACATATAATGAATAATACATTATGATTAAATAAGTTTATCATAGAATTTCAAGTGTAGTTCAGCATTAAGAAAATTAATTTGAAGATTAAAAGAAAATAATCACATGAACATCTCAATTGTTACCCCATTTAAAAAACACAGTGTGCATGCTCAGTCATGTCTGACTCTTTTGAAACGCTTTGGACTATAGCCACCAGGCTCCTCTGTCTATGAGATTTTTCAGGCAAGAATACTGGAGTGGGTTGTCATTCCCTTATCCAGGGAATCTTATCAACCCAGGGATTGAACCCACATTTGAATTGCAGGCAGATTGTTTACAGCTAAGCCATCAGGGAAGACCTCATTTAATGAAATCCAGTACTAATTCCTGATGTTAAAGAAAGAAAGAAAGAGAATAAGCAAAGAACCAACAAAATGTGAGTGAAAAATAAATGTACTTCCTAAATGTGATTAAAGGTATTGAAAATAAAACTACAGCAATGATCATATATTAAAAGTATTCCCAATACAAATAGCATAATGATGTTTCTCATGCTCAATATATTTAACATTGTAAAGGAGGTCATGGCTAATGCAATTAAAAAGAAAAAAAGGAAGCAATGATAGATAAACACTGCAAAGTAGGACACAAAACTGTGATTATTTCCAGATGTTATGATAATCTTCCAAGAAAATCCATGAAAATCAACTGAAAAGCTTAATGGAAACTGAAACTGTATAAAAGTTAAAAAATAAAAGAAGTCAATACCTTTCCTTCATGCCAAAAATAACCAAATTGATAATATCATGAAAACAGATCCTATTCTCAATACCAACAAATCTAAATATAACTAGTAAAATAATCTTATGTATAAGTATTCAATTTAAAAAGTAAATGTGTAAGATGTATGAGGAGAAAACAATATAACTTTTCTAACAAGTAAAAATAACTCTAAAGAAATGGAGGGACATGGCACATTCCTGAATGGGAAGATTTAGTAGTAATCCAAAGTTATTCTATAAATTAAGTCCTATTACAACCAAATACCAATGTGAATCTTTTTAGCTTCACAGATTTATTCTAAAATTTATGTAGGGGAGAAAATTAACAACAAAAAATGCATACGATTAAAAAAAAAAAGAGTGTACTTTGTCCTTTGTAGTGAGGTGATAGATTCCCAAAAGATATGTACACAGCCTAATTCCCAGAATTGTGACTGTTACCTTACTTGGAAAGAAGGGGTGGGGGGAGGGGACTTTGCAGATATAATTAAATTAGCATTGTGAGATGAGATTATTCTGAATTAACTGGGTAGGCCCTAAATTCAAAGACAAATGTCCTTATAAGTGTGAAGAGAGAGAGATTTCAGAGATAAAAGAGGAAAAGGTCATGTGAAGATGGAAGTAGAGATTGGACTGATGCAGATGGAAAATTCAAGGAACAAAAAATCCCATACAGCCACTGGCAGAAGAGAGGCTCTGTCAACACCTTGATTTTGGACTTCTGCCCCCAAGAACTGAGAGAATAAATTTCTATTTAGAAGCCAACCAGTGTGTGGGAATAAGTTACAGTAAGCTGAAGAAACTAATAAAAACCTTCCAAAGATCAAAACATATAAAAGTATTAGTAATTAAGTAGTATGGTACTGGCACAAAATAGACAAAAAATAGTTAATAGAAAATAAATCCACTTTTATATAGGAATTCAGTGTGTGATAAAAGTGGTTATTCACATAAGCAGGGAAATTATGTTAAATTTGATAAAATGTTTGGGAACATTTGGACAACTATTTTTTTAATCAACTCTGAAAGTAAACCAAGCATAAAAATAATTTCCTGATGAGGTTAAAGGGTTAAACATAAAAATAAAAAAAAATATTAGAAGATGACTTCCCTGGTGATCCAGTAATTAATAATCTGCCTGCCAATGCAGGGGACATGAGTTTGATCCCTTGTCCAAGAATATTTCACATGCCATGGGGAACTAAGCCCATGTGCCACAGCTATTGAGTCCGTATGTTGCAACTACTGAAGCCCGTATGCTCTAAAGCCCATGCTCTGCAACAAGAGAAGCCACAACAATGAGAAACCTGTGCACCACAACTGCAATGTAACCTCTTCTTGCCACAACTAGAGAAAGCCCATGCATAGCAACGAAGAAAAAGCACAGCCAAAAATGAATTTGTAAAAGTACTTTATAAAAAACAGTATTATGATTGGATGAACATATATTTATAATGTTAATATAAAAAAGGACTTTTTAATGCAAAAGCTGTAAAGGAGAAGAATGAGAGATTTTGTGGCACCTGACATGCTAAATTTAGAAAATATATGGAAGAGCAAAGAATAAGGAGGATACAAGTCACTATAGAAGAAGAGTAAATTGGAAGGATGTAACTTACAAGATGGCAACACTTATTTTAAAAAATACAGTTTGGCATTACCTAGTAAGTTGGATATATGTATACCTTATAACTCAGCATTTCTTCTTTGAGGTATATATTAAAAATTGTTTGACATATACATCAAGACATATGTAGAAAAGTGTCTATAGCTTTGATTATATAATAAATACATGAGATAACCTAAATGTTCATCAACAGTGAAATTTGAAAATTGTGGAATATTCAAAAAATTGAATAGTGAGAATAAACTGCCTCTACATGTGTTATTGTTGATGCATTGCAAACATATAATATTAGACCAAAAAAATCAAGCCATATAGGAATAAACAGATGTGACAGTTAACTTTATGGGTCAACTTGGCTGGGCCAAAAGGTGCCCAGATATGTGGCAGTAGTTTAAAAGAAGTGATCTGTTTATTTCTATTAACATACAAAAAAAACCCCAAAGCATTAAATGAAAAACTAAGTTGCAGAACACCACATACAAAATGCTCCCATCTGTGGAGGAGATATACATACAGATATTTGTATGTGTTCATATGTGTGTGTGCATGTGTGTGTGACAGAGAGAGAGAGACAAAAACAGAGGGTAGGTAGGTGGGTGAGTGGGTGGACACATGTTTGATTTGCACATATATGTTTATGTATATATAGACAGGATCATTTGGAAAGATACACACCAAACCTAACAATGGCTACCTATTAGGAGAAAGAGGTATTTGGGAAAGAGGATCAGGTAAAGAAAGCAGTAAGAAAAGACTTTCATACATTATTTTATAAACTTCTGCACATTTTACACTGAGGGTAAATTAGTATAGTACTTGTCTAACAGATTTTGAAATTAAAATAATAAAGAGGATATGGCATTTTTAGAATCTTATATGGAATCAAAGTGCAACAAATGCCATGGGCTTAAAAAGTGTGAAATGGCTGTCAATGAAAGCATGATAGATGTGATTTAAAATTCAGTCCAAATGATCAATCATGCCTTCTCCTGTAAGCAATAAAAGCAACAAGATTACATTTTTAAAAGTGGGCTCTACTTTCTTGTCATGATTCTCTAATTTGACAGTCATCTCCTTTTAAGACAACACCATCATTAATGACCAGACAAATACTCTTGTCAATGAAACCAATTAATCTTATCTCACACAACATGACTGCCCTTAACAGATTCATCCTGCAATCTGGAAGAAAGATTCAGTGCTTTATTTTGTCTCTAACCAACCAATCCTTCAACGTGAAATCATCCTCTTCTTAATTTCTTGTCTTAGCATCCAAAGCAGTTTAATAAGAGACAGATGAAGTCACATAAGATTGATTTTATCACAGCAAATTTTTATGGGGACTATAGATTCATAGCAAACCTTACTTAAGCAAATTTCACAAGTAAATAAGTTTCTCTTCCTTTTTTAATTTTCTGTTCCTACTCTCCGATAGGAACTGAGTGTGTTCATACTAGAGATACAAAGATATATTCTCCTTTGTGAGTGTAAGGCTTTTTAAAATATATCTTCCCTATTAAAAATGTAAAACATGATCATTGTCTAAATTTTGGAAATGGTTAAAAAGTTATAAAGAAAAAACAAAATTACTCAATATCATAATTACTGTACTATCCAGACATAATCTCCTGCAACATTCTGATGTATTTTGGATGATTTTCTTTATACAGCTCAGATACTATTGATAGAATTCTGTATACAGCTTTTGTTGTTGTTATTTAGCATTATACTATAAGTAATTCTCATATTATTATAATACTTAACAACCATAACCTAATAACTGCATAATGTTCCACTATAAATATGGAAAGCAATAGGGAAAGGCTTTCTGAGGATGTGAATATTTCTCCTGAATCCTAATGGAATGTGTTCATGGGGTGGGATGGGTGGTAGGATGCAAGGAAAGGGAAAAATATCTGAAAAGTAGCCCAGAATTATTGGAGGAAAAATATGGCATTTTGTCTAAAATCTAAAATAATTCAGAACTACTGGAATACAGAGTTCAAGTGGGACTGAAAGGAAATGATACCAGAAAGATGGACGAGGGCCAGATCATGAAGGGGAAAGGTAATCTGTACTATGGAACTATATGATAAGTGCTAGGTACAGTTTTGTATTATGTCGTGAAGAACTTTATACTTTATGTTATAAGTTTGAAATTTACCACTGAGGCTATGAGAGGTGGGGTGGAGAAATCAATGAAAGATCTTAAGGTGAGAAGTTGCATAAATAATGATAATTTAGAAAAATGGTCCAA
>ML660681.1:2713202-2726088 GCA_007570785.1 Antilocapra americana | reverse complement strand
TTTTTTCCCAAGACCTGGGTGGCATGCTAGGAGAATTACTTTTTTGTAGAAAAATAGTTCAAAAGAGAGTGCATTTTGAGAGCCTTTGGGCAAAGGGCCATTTGTGAGCTGCTTGGCACCAAAAAGGAAGAAGGGAAGGGAGAGCAGTGGAAGACACTGAGAAAGAAGAGATTTAAAAAGGATTCCATCAGTGTTTTATAGTTTTCTATATATAAGTCTTTTGTTTCTTTAGGTACATATATTCTTAAGTATTTTATTCTTTTTGTTTCAATAGTGAATGGAATTGTTTAATTAATTTCTCTTTCTGTTTTTTCATTGTTCAGTGTATAGGAATGCAAGGGATTTCTGAGTGTTGATTTTATATCCTGCAACTTTACTATATTCATTGATGAAAGAAATAAAAGAGGACACAAATGGATGGAGAAACATAGCGTGTTCATGGATTGGAAGAATTAATATAGTGAAAATTAGTATACTACCCAGAGCAATCTATAGATTCAATGCAATTCCTATCAACCTACCAGAGGTCTTTTTCAGAGAACTAGAACAAATAATTTCAAAATTTGTATGGAAATACAAAAAACCTCGAATAGCCAAAGCAATCTTGAGAAAGAAGAATGGAACTGGAGGAATCAACCTGCCTGACTTTAGGCTATACTACAAAGCCACAGTCATCAAGACAGCTCGGTACTGGCACAAAGACAGAAATTTTGATCAATGGAACAAAATAGAAAGCCCAGAGATAAATCCATGCACCTATGGACACCTTATATTTGATAAAGGAGGCAAGAATATACAATGGAGAAAAGACAATCTCTTTAACACGTGGTTCTGGCAAAACTGGTCAACAACTTGTAAAAGAATGAAACTAGAACACTTTCTAACACCATACACAAAAATAAACTCAAAATGGATTAAAGATCTAAATGTAAAACCAGAAACTATAAAACTCCCAGAGGAAAACGTAGGCAAAACACTCTCCGACATAAACCAAAGCAGGAACTTCTATGACCCACCTCCCAGAATATTGGAAATCAAAGCAAAAATTAAAAAATGGGATCTAATTAAAATTAAAAGCTTCTGCACAACAAAGGAAACTAAAAGCAAGGTGAAAAGGCAGGCTTCAGAAAGGGAGAAAATAATAGCAAACGAAGCAACAGACAATTAATCTCAAAAATATACAAGCAACTCCTGCAGCTCCATTCCAGAAAAATAAACGACCCAATCAAATAGTGGGCCAAAGAACTAAACAGACATTTCTCCAAAGAAGATATACAGATGGCTAACAAACACATGAAAAGATGCTCAACATCACTTATTATCAGATAAATGCAAATCGAAACCACAGTGAGGTAGCACATTACACCAGTCAGAATGGCTGCCATCCAAAAGTCTACAAGCAATAAATGCTGGAGAGGATGTGGAGAAAAGGGAACCCTATTACACTGTAGGTGGGAATGCAAACTAATACCGTCACTATGGAGAACAGTGTGGAGATTCCTTAAAAAACTGGAAATAGAACTGCCATATGACCCAGCAATCCCACTGCTGGGCATATACACAGAGGAAACCAGAACTGAAAGAGACACATGAACCTCAATGTTCACCACAGCACTGTTTATAATAGCCAGGATGTGGAAGCAACCTAGATGTCCATCAGCAAACGAATGGATAAGGAAGCTGTGGTACATATATACCATGGAATATTACTCAGGCATTAAAAAGAATACATTCGAATCAGTTCTAATGAGGTGGATGAAACTGGAGCCTATTATACAGAGTGAAGGAGGCCAGAAAGAAAAATACCAAGACAGTATACTAATGCATATATATGGAATTTAGAAAGTGGGTAATGATAACCCTGTATGTGAGACAGCTAAAGAGACACAGATGTATAGAACAGTCTTTTGGTCTCTATGGGAGAGGACGAAAGTGGGGTGATATGGGAGAATGGCACTAAAACATGTAAATTATCATATGTGAAATGAATCGCCAGCCCAGGTTTGATGCATGATACAGGGTGCTCAGGGCTGGTGCACCGGGATGACCCAGAGGAATGGAAACAGGAGGGAGGAGGGAGGGGGCTTCTGGAAGGGGAACACATGTATACCCATGGCAGATTCATGTCAATGTATGGCAAAACCAACACAATATTGTAAAGAAAAACATCTTTCTTGGATTTGTTACAATAAAAAAAAGTAAAAAAAGAAATCTCAGGAAAAAAAAAAGGAATTTCAGAAGTTGCACTGTTGATTGGACTCACATTCTTGTGACACTCCTTGAAGAAAAACTACATATATGTAATTTTAGAGTTGGACTAAAGTTCATTTGAATGTAACCCTACGTACTAGAAGTTCAAGGAAAAGGCCAGGTGGCCAGCTTTATACTGATTCTTTTATTGGAAGATAAGTGCTTTAAATCATATTGATTTGTGTTATACAACAATTTGAACCAACTATAAGTATACATATATCCCCTCCCTCTAGAGCCTCCATCCCACCCATCCCCCATCCCATCACTCTAGGTCATCAAAGAGCACTGAGCTGAGCTCCCTGTGTTACACAGCAACTTCCCACTAGCTATCTATTTTACATATGGCACTGTATATCAGTCAAAGATAGTCTCTAATGATTAAAGCAATATGTCAACAGTATGATTTAAAACTATGTAAAAACAAAGAGTAACAAATAATTTTAAAAATAAAACACCAAAAAGTAACAGTGGTTATCTCAGACTGATGGGAGTATTGTTTCTTTTCTATATTTCTGCCTTTTCCAGATTTTTACAATTAACAAATAATCTCTGTTACCCTCATGAATATATAAATCTTTGAAGAAGAATCTAGTCTTGGAGTCCTTAGCATTTAAATCACAGACTAAGTTAGGTACATGGATGAATTTCCCCTGAAAATGTTAGTTGCTGAATCACGTTTGACTCTTTGAGACCTCACGGACTGCAGCCTGCCAGGCTCCTGTATCCTTGCAATTGTCTAGGTGAGAATATTGGAGTGGGCAGCCATTCCCTCCTCCAGAGGATCTTCCTGACCCAGGGATCAAACCTGAGTCTCCTGCATTGCAGGCAGGTTCTTTACTGTCTGAGACACCAGGGAAGCCCTTCCCAGGTAGTGCTAGTGGTAAAAAGAAACCTGCCTGCGGATGCAGGAGGCATAAGAGATATGGGTTTGATTCCTAGGCTGGGAAGATCCCCTGGAAGAGGGCATGGCAACCCACTCCAGTATTCCTGCCTGGAGAATCCCATTGACAGAGGAGCCTGGCAGGGTACAGTCCACAGAGTCGCAAAGAGTCTGACACAACTGAAGTGACTTAGCATGCAGCACACATGGGTGAGTTAGCCCAGAGAATATATTAGATGCAAAGTGGCCTAATAACAATCTTGAGAAATATTAATATTTAGGATCAAATGTGGAGACAAAGCAAACTATGAAAAATTGACAACAAACAGCCAGAAAGGTAGAATAAGTAGGAGTAATTCTTTTCATGTAAACAAAGGAAGACATTTCAATGAGAAAGGAAGGCTTAAGGGTTTCAATTTCCAAAGACTAGAAGTCAACTAAAATAAATACAGGAAATTGCCTAGGAATGTGGTGCTTCTAGGGCTCTTGGCAAAATTTCCAAGAGTAGTTTTAGGAGATTAATGTTGGAAGAGGCCAGACTGTAATGGGTTGAAGAGTTAATAAGAAACAAGGTCAAAATAGTAGAAGGTTCCTTTTTCAGGAAATGAGGCTATATTTTCACTAGAAAGGAGCTGTCACTTAACAGCTACCTCCATAGAAAACTATTGAAGAGGAAAAGTTAAAATTTTACACAACCCCCTGCTCCTTCTGCCTCTGTAACTCAGCTTGCTCCTTGCAAAGTCTGGATCACAGAGGTCATGTAGTCTCAGAAAGTGAGGACTCACAATACTAGGAACTGGAGCTTATCTTACTCACCCTTGTCCTGCTCTTTGCAAACCTGCTTAATCATGCCTGTCCGTGTATAAAAACTCTGCAATCCCTTTGTTCTGGGCTCAGAGCTTGGAGTGTTAACTCCTCTGGGCCCGCCGGCGTAGTAAACCTGATTTCTCCAACTCTCTGAGTGTGGGGCTTGGTTTCTCCAGTACTGGTTTCTGCAACATTTCAGAGGTCCCAGGGAGATTCCAACCATGCTGGCCCCTTGAGCCGCCTGACTGGTGGCTTGGCTGGGTTGGAGCAGAGGGGCCCCGAGACGAACAAGGAGGCACAGCACCTGATGGTATTCCAGGTTCTCTTTCAGACCAGTGTTTTGACACTCCAGACAGCCAAGCTCTGACCAGACTCATCGGATTTGACAGAACAACTCACCAGGAATGGCCACAGGATCAGGTAAGGTCGTGGGGTCAGTCCCCAGTCAAGTCCTACCGCAATGGGTAGAAGAGGAGACTGATAACAGAGCTCCCAGGAAGGGAGCAACAGTTAAGGAAACCTGGGGACTAAGGAGCAGGGAAGCATTGTGACAGCCTCTGAATGACTGTGTGTGTGTGTGTGATTGCTGATTGAATGGAGTGAGAGAAATTTTTCTTGTTGGAAACTGCAAAACCAATTCTTTTTGTATATATAGTTAAAAACAACTAGCTTGTTAAACAGCCTGCTTATGAAAAAGCTTGAAGTTAACCCTTTCCATGTCCTTGAAATACATTACAGCCAACTTTGCCTGAGACCTTAGTCTTGGGCTAATTAGAACTTAAAGCAAAAGAAAAGGAGGGGGGGGGGGTCAAAGAGATAATTTAAATCTCAAACAGAAAAATATAAGATCTCTGTCAGTCTCTCTGTTTGGATTTATATATGTCTCAGTGTATGTATTTTTTTTTCCTGATAATATTGTTGAAGTTGTAAATGACTTATAACTGGCCTAAAGAAAAGTTCAGTTCAGTTCAGTCGCTCAGTCCTGTCTGACTCTTTGTGACCCCATGAGCTACAGCAAGCCATGCCTCCCTGTCCAACACCAACTCCCAGAGCCCACTCAAACTCATGTCCATTGATTCAGTAATGCCATCCAACCATCTCATCCTCTGCCATCCCCTTCTCCTCCTGCCCTCAATCTTTCCCAGCATCAGGGTCTTTTCCAATGAGTCAGCTCTTCGCATCAGGTGGCAAAGTAGTGGAGTTTCAGCTTCAGCATCAGACCTTCCAATGAATCCCCAGGACTGACCTCCTTTAGGATAGACTGGTTGGATCTCCTTGCAATCCAAGGGACTCTCAAGAGTCTTCTCCAACACCAATGTTCAAAAGAATCAATCCTTCGGCACTCAGCTTTCTCTATAGTCCAACTCTCACATCCATACATGACTACTGGAAAAAACATAGCTTTGACTAGACAGACCTTTGTTGACAAAGTACTGTTTCTGCTTTTTAATATGCTATCTAGGTTGGTCATAACTTTCCTTCCAAGGAGTAAGCATCTTTTAATTTCATGGCTGCAATCACCATCTGCAGTGATTTTGGAGCCCCCCCAAAATAAAGTCTGCCACAGTTTCCACTGTTTCCCCATCTATTTCTCAGGAAGTGATGGGACCAGATGCCATGATCTTAGTTTTCTGAATGATGAACTTTAAGCCAACTTTTTCACTCTCCTCTTTCACTTTGATCAAGAGGCTCTTTAGTTTCTCTTCACTTTCTGCAATAAGGGTGGTTTCATCTGCATATTTGAGGTTATTGATATTTCTCCTGGCAATCTTGATTCCAGCTTGTGCTTCCTCCAGCCCAGCATTTCTCATGATGTACTCTGCATATAAGTTAAATAAGCAGGGTGACACAGCCTTGATGTACTCCTTTTCCTATTTAGAACCAGTCTGTTGTTCCATGTTCAGTTCTAACTGTTTTTTCCTGACCTACATACAGGTTTTTCTAACTGTTTTCTCCTGACCTACATACAGGTTTTTCAAGAGGCAGGTCAGGTGGTCTGGTACTCCCATCTCTTTCAGAATTTTCCACAGTTTATTGTGATCCACACAGTCAAAGGCTATGGCATAGTCAATAATGCAGAAATAGATGTTTTTCTGGAACTCTCCTGCTTTTTCGATGATCCAGCAGATGTTGGCAATTTGATCTCTGATTCCTCTGCCCTTTTTTAAACCAGCTTTAACATCTGGAAGTTCATGGTTCACGTAATGCTGAAGCCTGGCTTGGAGAATTTTGAGCATTACTTTACTAACATATGAGGGGAGTGCAATTGTGCAGTAGTTTGAGCCTTCTTTGGCATTGCCTTTCTTTGGGATTGGAATGAAAACTGACCTTTTCCAGTCCTGTGGCCATTGCTGAGTTTTCCAAATTTGTTGACATATTCAGTGCAGCACTCTTACAGCATCATCTTTTAGGATTTGAAATAGCTCGACTGGAATTCCATCACCTCCACTAGCTTTGTTTATAGTGATACCTCCTAAGGCCCATTTTACTTCACATTCCAGCATGTCTGGCTCTAGGTGAGTGATCACACGATTATGATTAACTGCATCATGAAGATCTTTTTTGTACAGTTCTTCTGTGTATTCTTGCCACTTCTTCTTAATATCTTCTGCTTCTGTTAGGTCCATACCATTTCTGTCCTGTATTGAGCCCATTTTTATGTGAAATGTTCCCTTGGTATCTGTAATTTTCTTGAAGAGATCTCTAATCTTTCCCATTCTATTGTTTCTCTTCATTTCTTTGCATTGATCCTTGCTATTCTTTGGAACTCTGCATTCAAATAGGTATATCTTTCCTTTTCTCCTTTGCTTTTCACTTCTCTTCTTTTCACAGCTATTTATAAGACCTCCTCAGGCAGCCATTTTGCTTTTTTGCCTTTCTTTTTCCTGGGGAATTGTCTTGATTCCTGTCTCCTGTACAATATCATGAACCTCTGAAAAGGAAGCACTTACAAATCAAACAATTCTAAATACAAGAAAAATTAACCTAAATAAATTTCAGATTCATATAAACTGGGAAATATTCAATATTAAATTTCTAGTATTAATGTTTGTTTGCTAATCTAATAAGGAAGTAGGATGTATGTTTTTAATTTAAAAAGGTATAAAGAAGAAAATTACATTTTATGAAGGGAAAGGAAAGTATGTCTGACTTACAGGTAGCTGTTTAAAAAGTGATTAGAAGGTTTGTGGAAAGTGACTCTGGAAAAAAAAAACTTTTGTGCATGGTTCAGACTGACGAAGTTTAAAATAATTTTAATTAAGTTTACCTAAATGAGTTTAAAGTAAGCTGGTGCAAAACTTGAATTCAGCTTTTCTCACTGTTGAGACAGTTCAGATGTTTAACTGCTTTTAATACTAGATTTAAGTTTCTTTACCTCTTAATTGATCTGTTCTATATTTACCTTTGAAATCTTTTCTTAACTTTGGCTAAGTAAATAACAATTATTTCACAATAACTTATATGATCCTACCTGACTTAGTGTTATAAACCCTTTTGATATTTATTGACAAAACTTCCTAAATAACTTGACTTCTAGCTAACTTTGGGATGCTTCAGAGGACCCCTGAGACATCTCAAAGAGCTATTACACTACCTGGGTTCATTGGACAGTTAAATTACATGAGAAGTACTGTTGAAGGGTGATAAATCTTTTCAGATTATTCTGTATGATTGATGTTATTAAATAGATATCCTAAAATTGTGTGAAATTCATATAAATTTGATGTGCCCTGATAAAATACAATTGTAATTCTAGTTATTTTATTAAAGTGTTACATATCACAATGACCAGCTTTCTTTGTCAATTGTAATAGAATCAGATTTTAAACATGCTTTCTATGGTTTTACTCTCATGCCTTTAGAAGAATACTGTTAGTTCTTCAAGATTTATGAAAAAGACTTTCTAAGATTAAATAGATAAACAAATTTTGTTTTTAACACTAAGCTGGTACCAGAATAGAATTTGGTCTTCTCTCTGTTTAGAGAAAAAAGTTTTCTTAGAATGCAGATTTTGATAACAGATTATGGATTTCTTTGCCTTTAAGTGATTTATATTTGTTTTTATAATCTTTTTGTTACTTTGTTAATGTAAATAAGCATTATTTAAGATTATGGTACATGTAGACAAAGCTCATAATGCGTCTATAAAAACTAACCCTTCACAGTAAGACTTGTGCTATACTGATATCCTTAAAACATGGCAATAGTCTGCTCCTAAATCAAGAAATTAAAAATGGATAAAAAACAGATGAAAATCAAAGAGCCAGGGCTATGGGAATTCCAAGACAGCCACTTGACTTTTCCCAGCTCCCTGACAGACCTCATTTTATTTGATGGGTTAAAGCCTTCCCTGGCTACAGTGTTAATGCCCTCACAATGAGTTCTCAGAAAAAAAGTTTCATTCAATATTAACTTCTAGTTTCGTTAATTAAGGTCTGTGCTTACTAATACTTACTTCTGAGATAGCTCCTTGTTATATTGCTAAAAAAATTAATTAAGTTATTGAAAAGGATGCTCTAAGATTGTTTCTAAAGCTTATCTCAGTAACAAGTCTTTGGATAAAGATGGTTATGCATCAGATGGTCCATCATGCATAACCAAGAGATTAACATTTGGCTATAATCATTTAACTTAGTCAGATGACCTGGGGTATATCGGGCTGTACCCAGTGAAAGTTCTTGACTTAAATTCTTGCTTGTGACCTTACTAATAACTGCTAGCGATATTATTTTCTATGTAGCTTTTTTCAAAAAGATTATTTCTTATGTTACCAAATGTGTGACTGAGCCTTTGATAAAATGCTGATATGCAGTTCCATATGAGATCGATAATTGTATATATAACTCTAGATATGGGAAGAAGCAACAAGGAGAAATATTTTCCTAGACCAGGAGGCTAGTAAGACAGGTATGGTCTAGTGACAATACATTGAGTGGCCTGTCAGTGGAATCTTTGTTAGACCTGGGAATGAGCCTTCCTAGAACTGTGGGACACAATGACCATGAAATGCCCCTAAAACATGGCCAAACGTGTGGCTATGAAGGGGCCCTACTGACTGGAAGTTGGCCCTTGCCAGCTGCCTCTACAAAGATTAAATCATGACTACTACAAATGCTAACCTTCAGCACCCCCTTGAAAGGAGTTCAGGGTGGAGACAAAAAATAAGGCACTCTGTGCTCTGGGAGAAACCGGGAGAAACAAGCCTTCAGATGGTCAGATGTTTTCAGGTAAAGATTTTTATGAGTCCAAATTCTTGCATCTTCTCATATCTAGAGAAACACCAATGTCATGAACCAATATCTTGACCTGGTTCTCCTGTCTAGCCCCTCAGCAGCTTTCCTACTTGTATTAATCTTTGGGCCATATATCTTGAACTTTCTTGTTAAGTTTGTTTCTCCAAGTAGTAGTATGACAAGAATATCCCCTGGCTAACACACAGACAATGTTAGAACAAGCTGCCTTATCATTCTGTGGACTCTCATCTCCCTCTGTAAATTCACCCTGAGATCCTCAGGCTATTCTCCCCTTGAGATTTTATATGGGAGAACATCCCCAGTGATAGGAAAACTCAAGGGAAACCCCCAACAACTAGCTGACCTGGAGATGTCCTGACACCTCCAGGCCCTGGGAAAAGTCTTCCACCACATTGCCTGAGAAATCTTAGAAAGGACACCCATTCCTTTGGGCAACTGGGATCATCCCTATCAGCCAAGAGATGAGGTATGGGTTAAAGATTGGAAAAAAGAACCATTTCAGTCAGTTTGGACAGGACCTCACACAGTTGTCTTGGCAACCCCTACTGCTATTAATGTTACAGGCGTCATCACTTGGATGCACCACACCAGAGTCAAAAAGATAGTGGCCTCCTGTGATAAGGATACCTGGAAAGCAGTTCAGGACCCTGAAAATTCCCTCAAAGTCCAGTTCCAAAACAGCCTTCACCCATGAAGGACACTGAGCCCTGCTCTAGTCACTCCAGAAGCTGACTAGTCAATGAACGGCAGAAGCGTGAGGATCCAGCTTTCAAATTATCAATGGAGTTTCACTGTCAACCATGGCCTCTATCCCTAATCAGTATTATTGCTGTGCTCTTCATTACAAGACCGACTTGACTTCCTGGCTGAGGTGGTTTTACAGAGTAGGAGAGGGCTAGACCTACTGACAGCTGAAAAGAGAGGACTCTGCCTCCTCTTGAATGAAGAATGCTGCTTTTATGTAAACCAATCAGGAATAGTCAGGGACATGGCCCAACAGCCAAGGAAATGCATCATGAAAAGGAGAAAGGAACCAGCAAATTCCTGGGGTAACTGGAACAATATCCAATATCTGGAGCTGGGAATTGTGGCTTCTCCCTTTAACAGGTCCTCTGTTCATGCTCTTTGCAGTGCTCTTGTTTGGCCCTTGTATTCTCAATGCTATTACCCAGTTCAAAACCTCTCAAATTGAATCCATAAAGTTACAAATGGTAATAGCTCAATATAGCCCTCTAAACAATGGGGAGTTCTGAATGTCCTACCAAAACATGAGATGATGCTTTCTACAATGAGTGACAGAAGCATCAAGAGAGGAAAAGTTAAAATTGTACATAATCTCCTGCTCCTTCTGCCTCTGTAACTCAGCTTGCTCCTTGCAAAGTTTAGATCACAGAGGTCATGTAGTCTCAGAAAGTGGGGGAATCACAATACTAGGAACTGGAACTTATCTCACTCACCCTTGTCCTGCTCTTTGCAAACCTGCTTAATCATGCCTGTCATAATAATAAAAACTCTATAACCCCTTTGTTCTGGGCTCAGAGTTTAGAATGTTAACTCCTCTGGGCCAATGGTGTAATAAACCTTAGTTCTCCAACTCACCACGTGTGGTGCTTGGTTTCTCGAGTACTGGTTTCTGCAACACTACCAATATAAATTCCCTTCCTTCTACTTTAAAAATATGATTAATTTTTGAAAGTGAAACTTGCTCAGTCATGTCCAGCTCTTTCTGACCCCATGGACTGTATAGTCCATGGAATTCTCCTGAGCAGAATACTGGAGTGGGTAGCCTATCCCTTCTCCAGGGGATCTTCCCAACCCAGGGATTGAACCCAGGTCACCAGCATTGCAGGCAGATTTTTTACCAGCTGAGCCACCAAGGAAGCCCAAGAATACTGGAGTGGGTAGCCTATCCCTTCTCCAGCAGATCTTCCTGACCTAGGAATCAAACCGATGTCTCCTGCATCATAGGCAGATTCTTTGCCAGCTGAGCTACCATGGGAACAATTAATTTTTAGAATGAAATAAATTTTTGCTTAGCATGGAGATTATTAAAAGGATTACATTGATGAATAAAATAAAATATGAAAGGGCCTCACTCAGGGCTGATATATAGGAGAAATCTAACCAATGTTAGTTTTCAGAAAGAACTACATCAAAAAAAGTAATAGTAACAGTGGTCATGTTAGAAAAATGATAGGAAGGTGCTATTCTTTTCTGTAGCATTTGATTTTTCTAAACTATAATTTGTTAATTTTATATTTTGATGTTTCCATTCCTAAGAAAGTTGACATGAAAAATCACCAGAGTGTGAAATCTCAGTTTCCAGTGTGAAATCATTATCTGTGAAATTAAAGCACAATTTAACTCACTAAACATTGGATGCTGATAACCTAAGTTCAAGGTACAGATACTATTACAACAGATTTCTGCATTAGAATATATATATATATATATACATGCCTGATACATAAAAAGTGATTAATAGATAAATGAACATGTGGAAAAATATGTGGTGCGACATTGAAGGAATGACATAATTCATGAATTTGCATAAAAGTATTCCCCATGACTCTGTTCCAATCCTGCCACTCAAAACAGCATTCAGTCTCTTTCAGCCTCTAATACCTCATTTGTGAAATGGGAAAAATAATATCTTCCGTGCCTCTCAGGATGGTTTTAAGAATAAACTAACCATTTGAGAATCATTTACTTCATGCCTGGAATGAGCTGAACCCTGGCCACTGAACTGAAGTGGAGGAGTGCACAATTAAATCAAGACCCATCAGAAAGAGCTGGAAAGGAATCTTATTCCCAATGCCTCCTGGGTGCAAAGGTGGTAGGATGGAAACATATAGAAAGCACACTCTTCACTCCCTTACTAACTCTGCCCAGATGATGTGCAGCAACTTCCCTAACTGGTGAGTTAAAGATAAAGAACTGAGCATGCTTGGAGGTTTTCTGTGGAGGTGCACAGTGGTACACATTATGAACACCCTGAAATGTCACTCTGTGCTAGTGCCTGGCTCAGTAAGTTTATCTTCCTCAAGAGTAAAATACCAAGATGTCCATTGTGACTTAATATATAAGCCATGGCTTGTCTTTCAGCATTTGTTGTTAATAACCACTTTATTCTCCATCTCACTCATTTGTTTCTGAATTCAGGTACAGAGGATAGGAAGACATTTCTTCCCCTCCAAAATTCCCAAAGGATCTATTCTAACTCGTTTCACACAAAGCCAGTTATTTGGGGAAATGTAGCAGAGTTACAGGAACTTCTTTAACTTTTTTACCTATCAGAAAATGCACTCAAACCTGGAAGCCAGGCTTAACTACATAAGAGAGATAGTCTCTCCTTTTTTAACCTTCACTTCTAGCTCATCTCCTGTGTGCACTAAATTCTGGTCACAAAATGTCCTACCTCAGTTTGATATTAACTTAATTTTTCCTCATTACCATCTCATGGAAGACCAGTAGGGTCTCCAAGATATGGTGGGTCAAGTCTGGGTATTAAATCTTAAATCATTCGGTTTAACCCTTTTTTATTGGATACTGCTATGTATGTCTACTATTGATAGATCTGTTTATTCTAGATTTACCCCCAGTTCTCTGTATCCTCTCTCCACTACTTACACATTTCACAGGTAGACACACACACACACACACACACACACACACACACACACATATATAT
>ML660681.1:2667831-2698202 GCA_007570785.1 Antilocapra americana | reverse complement strand
AAAAAAAAAAAAAAAAAAAAAAAAAAAAAAAAAAAAAAAAGAAAAGTAGTAACCTCATACACCTACAAAAAAAAAAAAACAAGCACGTACTAGATAATAATAAATTCCTTTTGAGTAGAACTAAATCTATGGGTCCTACTAGCTATTCATTATATCTCTCAAATTCAGTTATTTCTGTATAATACTAAAAAGTCTATATACATTTTAAAAACAAAACTTTAAAGCAATGAATCTTTAAATCTGATTTCAAAATAGCTTTTATTCCTAAATTCAAATTGATGTCACATCTAATCTAAATACATTACTTCCTATTATAAATATGTTAATCAATATCTTACTCTCTTAGTAGTGGAATTTGGACATAAGTATGTATGAGTATATATATGCACACAGTTTAAACATGCTAAATTCAACTTGGTCAACCTAAAATGCATGTATGGATATATACATCAGGAAAATGTAAAGAAATCAAACAGTTCAATGTCATATATTATTTATTAGATTTGTGTTCTAGTAATATAAAAAGAATTACAAGCAATGATGTATGTGTGTGCTGTTAAGCTGAGTCCAAATTATTTCAGTCCCATTTATGGTATTGGAGAAGTGAAGTGAAGTGAAGTTAAAGTCATTCAGTTGTGTCCAACTCTTTGCAGCCCCATGGACTATACATATAGTCTATGGAATTCTCCAGGCCAGAATACTGGAGTGGGTAGCCTTTCCCTTCTCCAGGAGATCTTCCCAAGCCAGGGATCAAACCCAGGTCTCCCACATGGCAGGCAGAATCTTTACCAGCTGAGCCACAAGGGAAGCCCAAGAATACTGGAGTGGGTAGCCTATCCCTTCTCCAGCAGATCTTCCTGACCCAGGAATTGAACCAGGGTCTCCTGCATTGCAGGCAGATTCTTTACCAACTGAGCTATGAGGGTATTGAAGTGTTCCACAAATGTTTTCCATGTATATTGTGAAAGCAGCTTACTCCTTCCTTGGAAATGCACTTACACTCTGTGCTTAAAAAGTGGAATATAACTATAAACTATATTTTATATGCCATATTTTAATACAAATTTGATGATTTTATATGAATACATTAAAGTATCAAACAGTATAGAAACAGTAATAACAACAATGTATGAAAGTATCAACAAACAGTAAACTGCCCCTTTTTCCTCACTCCAGTAATTACTGCTAATAGTTTCTTGTGTGTCCTTCAGACATTTTTGTTTTGCTATTTAACTTTTCATGCATACAAGATTTGTTTCCTGCCTCCCTAATTAGAAGCTGAGCTCATTAAGTACAGGGACTGCAGCATATATTTTTTCCAAATTCTACATACTGTCCAACTCTGTGCTGGACACCTTATAAGCATGCAGCAAAAATAACTGCAGCTGTGACGGTTCCATTGACTCTCTTAAAAGGGGGGAGAAATGCAAATCATGCATATTATACGAAATCAGGGCAATGTTCTAAGGCCAAGTAGTAAAAATCTTTGTTCAATAATCCCTGGGTCACATATTAAATTCAGGGTTTATTTTTTAAAATTTGGATAGAGAGGCACTCATTCATTGAGTAAATTCATGCAGAATTAAACCTGGCTGTATACTTAGTGGGATATACAGAAGCACAACCATCTCATGAAGCAAGCATCATTGTTAAGTTTATTTTATAGACAAAGAAATTGAGATATAGAAAGGTTGGAATTCAAATTCAGGCAGTCAGCTTCTAAAGTGTATGTCTTTTGAAGGAAAGGAATATACTTGAGAGTTGGTGTAAAGGAAATATTAGAACATTCTTAGCAATCTACTCATTGGGAAGGGGGTGTGAAAGAGAAGGAGGCAAAATGATTGTGAGGTTTCAAGCCTGCATTTCTCAGGAAATAATTTGAGACACCTTCCGGATGAGTATTCCAAAACACTCATCAACATTATATGTCCTTTCATGCAAATAAGAAATCAAGCTTCCTTAGTGATGATTCAATTTTAAAGTTATAAAATATAATTATCACTCACTAAATAACATCACTTTATTTTCACTATATCATTCTACTACTCATACAAGTATACTAGGATTTTTCACATCAATAATAATACAGATAACTAGAATATTCTTGGCTAAATTTCAGCTTCTTAGCAGACTCACATGAAGCAGATTAATAAATGATGCTTCCCTGGCTCAGAGGTTAAAATCTTACCGAGTTCACATAATCATGGCAGGATCAATTATCTGTCAGTCAAGTATTCTTTCCTCAAGTTTCTAGGCATTAAATTCCACGTTTACTGCTAGTGTAGATTTAAAGCAAAAAAAAAAAAAAAAAACAGAAGACTGCAACAGGAGTATGGAGAACAATTATCTTGTACCAATATACTTTTTGGATCACAGTAGGTGCTATCTATTTTTTCCTGATGTTTAGAAGCTGCATCTTATTAAACATTATCCATAGGGTCTTTAAAAATTGCATATGCAGATCCAAGGGTCAATAAGATTGAAAGAAATGTTGCAACAGAGAAATGATAAGAGTACTGTGACTTCCAGAGACAATGAAAAATACAAAACACCATGCCAGAATGCCTATGTTCTCATATGTACTCATATATACTCATATGTATGTTCTCATAAATGTACTTCGTGACTTCTACCATAAAAGAAGCCAGAATTCACTCAACTGGATAATAATTACTGCCTGGAAAACCCTTCCTCCACACTAGTATCTCCATAAATGTTTCCCTTTAAATATCAAAGTTTTCCCTTTAAGAAAACCTTGTCACATGCAGAGAACTGGTTAACTGGGGGGTGGGTGGCAAAGTGCTATTTGATAAAACTTGTTTTTCTGACATGCTTCTAATCTGGAAATCTTCAACTTGAACACACATCTTTAAGCAAATTTGTACTTCAGAGACTTTGAAAAAGATCCTAACTCCTAGCTTCTAGGAAAAGATTCATCTCCTGCCAGTATACTCCATAAAATGGAACAATTCTGTGAAACATACTCATCAGGAAAGTATTAAAGGATTTAGAGAAGACATGTTGTTGCTAATATTATTAAGCTACATCTGCACAGCCATGCACACTAGATAGTAAAATAGTAATAATATATTCAGCTATATTACGTTACCATGGTCTAGTCTAATCCTGAAAACTGCAAGAATTCTAAAAACCAGTGCTACCGCCCTACCCAGTCATCTCAGTCACAGAGAATACGACCTGCTGGCCAAATTCTCTAGTCAGAGTTGATAATAAACAATAAAACATGTATTGTGACAGAGAATATATTTCTCATGAAATATGCATGGAAACATTTTGTTTAACAGGTATGTTACTTGCCTGGAGAAGATCTCCTGTAACTACATACCTGTATTTTCATGTAGGTGGCCAAAATCATGGTTTGGGGCTGTTGTTAAACTTTTTTTTTTTCAAATAGCAATTGGAACTACAATTGAAACCAAAAGTCTAGAAATATTTGAGCTACTAATTCCTAATACTCTGAGCTTTTTGTTAAAATGTAAACTCTCTGCCTTCTAACAAGTGCCTCACAACAGACTCAATGATTTCAAATATTTGCTGTATGTATATATGTATAATTTAATTGCAAAAGTTAATAAATAGTATAAAGAATATGGACAGATACATGATTCATAATTCTATATATCCACTAGTTTTAAAAGTGCTTACCTTGCCCAAGATGACACAACTAATAACTGGAAAAGCAGCATGTATTTGAATCCCATGTCAAGTCACTCTAGAGTGAAGAATATAAAAATGGTATGGACATTTTGCAAAGAACATACATCTGTGAATGCAAAGAAGAAATTTAAAGCTTATCCATGCATGAATTTTTATTTTAGTAAAAGTACAAGCAATGATCTATTTGAGCAACTGGAATGTAATATTATTAATAAGTTTCCTTTGCTTAGAAACTCAAGAACAGGGGTTGTTTTATGACAGGTAATGATAAACTTGTCTATTTTGTAACACTGCACTCAAAATTCCATCATTATTTGATCATAATTTTCACATAGAAAATGTTACGCATATACTTTGTGTGTGTGTATGCATGTGTGTATGTGTATGTGTGTGAAAAAAAAAATATATATATATATATATAAGTTGTGGTATGTGGGATCTAGTTCCCAGGCCAGGGATTGAACTGATGGTAATTATTATCAAAAGGAAGCACACACACCTATGGTCAATTAATCTTTGACAAAAGAGGCACTATACAAAGGGAAAATGTCTCTTTGGAAAGTGGTGGAAAAGTTAGACAGCCACGTGTAAATCAAAAATAACACACCCTCTCACAAAAAATGTACAAATATAAACTCAAAATGGCTTAAATATTTAAACATAAGACATGAAAACATAAAATTCCTAGAAGAGATCATAGGCAAAATTCTGACATAAATTGTACCAATGTTTTCTTAGGTCAGTCTCCCAAGGCAACAGAAATAAAAACAAATGAAAATAAACAAGTAAGACATATCAAACTCACAAGTTTTTATATAGCCAAAGAAGCCATAAAGAAACAGAAAGACAAACTACAGAGTGGGGAAAAAATATATGTAAACAATGTAATTGACAAGGGTTTAATTTCCAAAATATGCAAATACAACTTAAAAAAAACAATTAAAAAATGGGCAGAAGATCTAAACAGACACTTCTGCAAAGAATAAATACAAACAGTAAACAGGCACACTGAAAGATGTTGAACATCTCTGGTTATTAGAGAAATGTAAATCAAAACTACAATGCGGTACCACCTCATGCCAGTCAGAATGGCCATCATTAAAAATCTATTAATATAAACAACAAATTCTGGTGATGGTGTGGAGAAAAGGGAACCCTCCTACATTACTGGAGGATATGTAAGTTGATATAGCCACTATGGAAAACAGAATAGAGTTTCCTCAAAAAAACTAAAAACACGCCAGCCCAGGGTTGATGCTCGGGGCTGGTGCACCGAGATTGCTTGGCTGGAGGGAGGGGGGGGGGAGGACGGGAGGGGTGTGCTTGAGGGGGAGCATATGTAAACCCATGGCGATATCATGTCATTGTATGGCAAAACTAATAAAAAAAAAGAAAGAAAATTACTTTTTAAAAAAACAAAACTAAAAACAGAATTATCATATGATCCAACAAACTGGCTCCTGGGCATATATCTGGACAAAACTCTAATCCAAAAAGATACATGCATCCTTATGTTCATAGCAACACTATTCACAACAATCAAGACATGGAAAAAACCTAAATGTCCTTCAGCAGAGGAATGGGTAAATAAGATGTGGTATATACATGCAATGGAATACTACTCAGCCATAAAAAATGAAATAATGCCATTTGCAGCAACATGGATATAATTAGAGATTATCATACTAAATCAAGTAAGTCAGAAAGAAAAATACATAAAAATTTTATAATATCACTTACATGTGGAATTTAAAATATGACACAAAGGGACCTATCTAAGAAATGGAAGCAGACTCACACACATAGAGAACAGACCGGTGGTTACCAAGATAGAGGGGACTAGGAGACAGAGTAGGAGATTGGGGTTAGCAGATTTAAGCTAGTATATATGGAATAGATAAACCCTAGGGTCCTAGCATATAGCACAGAGAACTATATAATGTAATGTATGATAAAACATAATGGAAAATAATACCTTAAAAATAACACACACACACACACACACACACACACACACACACACACATGACTAATCACTTTGCTGTACAGCAAAAATTAACACAACATTGCAAATCAAAAATACTTAATTAAAATGGAATATTACTCAGCCATTAAAAAGAATACATTTGAATCAGTTCTAATGAGGTGGATGAAACTGGAGCCTATTATACAGAGTGAAGTAAGCCAGAGGGAAAAACAACAATACAGTATACTAACGCATATATATGGAATTTAGAAAGATGGTAATGATAACCCTGTATGTGAGGCAGCAAAAGAGACACAGATGTACAGAACAGTCTTTTGGACTCTATGGGAGAGGACGAGGGTGGGATGATATGGGAGAACTGCACTGAAACATGTAAACTATCATATGTGAAATGAATCACCAACCCAGGTTTGATGCATGATACAGGGTGCTCAGAGCTGGTGCACCGGGATGACCCAGAGAGATGGAATTGGGAGGGAGGTAGGAGGGGGGTTCTGGAAGGGGAACACATGTATACTCATGGCAGATTCATGTCAATGTATGGCAAAACCAACACAATAATGTAAAGAAAAAAGTCTTTCCTGAATTTGTTACAATATAAAAAATAAAAATAAATAAATAAAGGAAGCAGACCTACTCTTTCCTCTTGTTCACTTTTAAAAGACAATTAATAATAATTATATGTCATCTTTTAGATCTGGCTCAACATCATTAGTCATCAAGAATTTTCAAGCCAAAATCATGTTGAGAAATTACTTTACACTCTCTAGAACCACAGGAATCAACAATAGAGATAATAAGCATTGGAAAAGCTACAGAGATATGGATCCCTCATATTTAGCTGGTAGGAATGATGCAACCACTTTTGAAACCAGCCTGTCACTTTCTCAAAAGGTTAAACAGAGTTATCCCACGACCCAGCAGTTCTGCTTCTAGATATGTACTCAGGAGAAATGAAAACACATGTCCACATAAATGTTCACAGTAGCATTATTCATAATATCCAAAAGTGGAAGCACCCAAATGTCACCACATTATACAAGAAAATGTGATATATCTATACAGTGGAATATATTTAGTCATTAAGAAGAGTGAAGCATTAACTCATGATACAAAATGGATGATCTCTGAAAACATTGTGGTAAGTGAAAAAGGCCACGTTATATATCATTCTATTTATAGGAAATTTCCAAAACAGGAAAATCTATAGAGACAGGTAGTAGATTAGAGGTTACCTAGGGCTGGACAAAGGGAGAACTGGGGTAAATATGGACTGACCACTAGTAGGTATAGGATTTTTTCATGTGATGAAAAAGATGTTGATCATGGTGATCGTTTCACAATTCTGTAAATATACTAAAATTCATTAGATTGTATTAATATATTGTAAAAGTAAATGGTAATGTTTGTGAACTCTCTCTCAAAAAAGTTATTATTTTCAAAAGGATAGAACAACAATATAATAACTTTTGAGGGTTGGAGGAAGGAGAGGATTTCAGCTATTTAGCTATTATAAAAACATACTAACAAGAGAACTGGAAGTCTTAAAGAAAATAATCTAGAAGAAGGTATGTTTGATATCAATATATACTCTATTTTGATTTCTATACTGGGGATGTTTGAATTTTTTTAGGCATTGTCTGCTACTAAGGGTTTTGCCATTAGTGTATTTTGTATCTTTATGAAGACAGTGTCTCTGTTGGGAAGTCTTCTCATCTGAGATATTTAGAACCAGATTAACTGGTAAATCTATCATACTTAAGTTAGAATGAAAAACAATCCCCTTGTCTGAGAATTCCAATTCATCTTTACATATTATAGTACATTAACTATCAAAAATTGGTATAGAAAGGGAGTAGCCAAGTCAAAATTGACTTAATCATTTGTCTAGGAAGCAAAACCCAATAGAACATGTGAAAAGAGAAGAAAAGGAGGAGTGAAGATAGACAAAGTTAGAGAGAAAGTAGAACACTAGAAAAAGTGAGAGACAAACTGAAATAGAGAACAAAAAAGAAGCAACTGAAAATACGATTTAGGTCTTGTAACTGAAAATCCTTTGTTGGTTCACAAAATAATAACTTCAGAGGGTTTAAGGAAGGAGGGAGTTGGATAATAGAAAAAGCATAAGATCATAGAAAAAGCAAGGGATTAAAAAAAAACATCTACTTCTGCTTCACTGATTACACTAAAGCCTTTGACTCTGTGGATCACAACAAACTGGGGAAAATAGTTAAACAGATGGGAACACCAGACCACCTTACTTGCCTCCTGAGAAGTCTGTATACAGGTCAAGAAGCAACAGTTAGAACCAGACATGGAACAATGGACTGGTCCCAAATTGGGAAAGGGGTATGAACAGGCTGTACATTGTCACCTTGCTGATTTAACTCATATGCAGAGTACATTGTGCAAAATGCTGGACTGGATGAAACATAAGCTGGAATCAAGATTGCCCGTAGAAATATCAATAACCTCAGATATGCAAATAATACCACCCTTATGGCAGAAACTGAAGAGGAACTAAAGATCCTCTTGATGAAAGTGAAAGAAGAGAGTGAAAAAGCTAGCTTAAAACTCAACATTCAAAAAAACTAAGATCATGGCATCCAGTCCCATCACTTTATGGCAAATAGATGGGGACACAATGGAAACTGTGACAGATTTTATTTTCTTGAGCTCCAAAATCTCTGCAAATGGTGACTACAGCCATGAAATTAAAAGACATTTGCTCCTTGGAAGAAAAGCTATGATCAACTTAGACAGCATATTAAAAAGCAGAGACATTATTTTGCTGACACAGGTCTGTCTAGTCAAAGCTATGGTTTGTCCAGTTGTCATGTATGGATGTCAGAGTTGGACCATAAAGAAAGCTGAGCGCTAAAGTACTGATGTTTCCTAACTGTGGTGTTGGACAAAACTCTTGAGAGTCCCTTGGACTGCAAGGAGATAAAACCAGTCAGTCCTAAAGGAAATCAGTCCTGAATATTTAATGGAAGGACTGATGTTGAAGCTGAAGCTCCAATACTTTGGCCACCCAATGCAAAAAACTGACTCACTGGAAAACACCCTGATGCTGGGAAAGATTGAAGGCAGGAGGAGAAGGGGATGACAGAGGATGAGATGGTAGTATGTTGTCACCTACTCAATGGACATGAGTTTGAGCAAGCTCCAGGAGTTTGTGATGGTCAGGGAAGCCTGGCGTGCTGCAGTCCATAGGGTCACAAAGAGTCATACATGACTGAATGACTGAACTGAACTGAAGTTGCTGGTTCACAGAAATAAATTAATATACTCTATGTATATATAAAGACCAGACTGAGAAATGTACTATTAAAATTATTATATCTGGAACATTGTCATGGCAATGATCGAGTTTCTGCTGAAGGAAATGAGGCTTTTAACTTTCCCAGTGGCAAAACAACAGTCCTTTGACAAGGAGAGAGGAAGAAACTCCTTTTTTCTCTAATCTCCAATAACAATGAGAACCTTAATCACCTGTAATAAAGAAGGGGGTCAAGAAACCCCAGTGTAGATATATGTGCAAGATATATGGCATCAGGGAGAACTGCAATTCATGGACCCCTGTTCAAACGCATAGGCAATGGACCTTTGATGGCTAGTTTTAAAATTACCTTTTTCTTAAAAAAAAATGATCCAGTTGTGCAGACATAGAAAACGAACATATGGTATGGGGGCACAGGCATGGGAAGGGTGGGTAGGATGAATTGGGAGATTGAGATTGACATGTACACACTACTATGTATAAACTAAATAACTAACAAGAACCTACTGTGTAGCACAGGGAACTCTACTCAATACTCTGTGGTAACATAAACGAGAAGGAAATCCAAAAAAGAGGGGATGTGTGTATATATATAGTTGATTCACTTTGCTGTACAGCAAGAAATTAGCACACTGTAAAGTGACTATACTCCAAAACAAACTAATTTTTTAAAACTTTCCTTTTTCTGTCTGATAATTTTCTTCTGCCATTTCCAAACCATCAATAAACTATTGTTAAGCATTTAAGAGTCAGATATGAATTGTGTTTAGGGGTTTACTTTCTAATGTGATGTGTTCATTCTTAGTGTAATGTGGATTGGGTAAAAGGCAGAGGCATGAAGAAGTTGTAACACAGCACGATATGACCAACGGAAAAGTCTGAAGCACATTCCATAAGAAAGAACTAATACAGACCATCAGGCACACTTTTGGAACATACGACCAAGCATTCTCTAGTGTTTCTAGGAAATACTTAGAAAGGAAACTGGGCAGAGACTAGGTTACTTGGTTAGGTTAGTTAGGTGACATGGGGGAAGGAAGGCTGAGGCTAGGTTATTTGAATATTTAAAAGGAAAAGCAGCCACTGAAGGTCAGAGAGGTTGGAAAAACTTGGCTTCGTAGTAATAGTTAATTATCAAAAAAATGGAAAGGGAAAGCATTATGCTTTTGTAAACCTCTCATTACCTGACTGTTGCATGATCTTAGATGGTAGTTAGATGCAGTGAGCCCAAGATTTCTCACCTATAAAATGAGGAAGTAGATCATCTTTAACATTCTGTTAGTGTCAGCATAATCAGAGTAAGTGTTTGGTCTTAAGGTGATCACTGGGAAGGAAACACTTGTGAACATAATTATTCACAAGTGAATATAATGTATTTTTAATACATTATTTTAAAAGTTAGTTTCCAATATTACATAACTCAAATATGTGCCTATGGCACCTTCACAACTCCTCATTTATTTTCTGACTCTACACATCCACATAATTGTTTATAATTCTAAAATGTTCCTATTTCTCCTGCTCTCCTCTGATCCCAACAGTAAGTTGTGATCATTATATAAAATTTAGAATACCAAGAATCATGAATATAAATTACCTAAAACTCGATTACACATAGAAAACTAGCATCAACATTCTTGTGTACTACATATAATTTACATATATATGCATATATTTCCATATTTTGAGATGTTTTTCATTAAACAACTTATCTTAGCTACCTTTCAATGTCAGCATAGATTATTATTTTAAATGCCTTTACATTATTCAACTGTATGAATAAACAATAGCTTATAAATCGAATCTCCTCTTTTTGGTCATTTAAATTATTTCAGAAATCTCAGTATTGTAAGCATCACCAAGATGAATACTCCTATAACTGTTTTTGCTCACTATTATTTCCTTAAGATAAATTCCTTGAAGATTTGCCAGGTGAAAGAATATGCACATTTGAAAGGTTTTTATTAAGCACTGTCAAATCATACTCCTGAAAATGTGTACCATTATACCTTTCTACTTGCAGCATGTGGTCAGGTATTTTCTTCACATTTTGGAATGATGATGGAAAATTTTAAATTTTACTTTGCCAACAAAATAGTTAAATAGCAGTATCTTCTTATTTTAATGTTCATCTTTTTTATTAGACCATTTTTCATATATATTAGCCAAAAGACTAACCTATAAAAAACATCCTTCTGAATTACTTATTCATTTCCTTTGCAAATAATTTTCTCCTAAGATTGTTATTCCTCTTATACATTACCTTATAAATGGTGTTAGCATAGTTTTAAATAGGAATTATCAAGACAGACCCTAAAATTGGATGAGAAATGTCAGTTTGTATTCTCTCTTCTATCTACCCTTAGGTACAAGGTACCTTTAGGAAAGTTATCACAGATCAGGTTGCTAGATAAAGAAGGGTTAAATGAAAGCTCTTAGACATCAACAAATTCTGGTATTTTAAAAAATCATTTAATACATTTTTGGTAGATGAAAACTTGTTAATCTGCCCTGAGTAACAAAACTTTGACTCAACTGCACTTTACAATACAGTTGAGTATTGCATACAATACAATACACAAATACTTTTTTGTATACTAAAAAGATGATAACATTAGGACAGAGATTTAAGCCATATTTAATATGAAATAAGTGTTGCTGCAAGAAATATCATTTTCACATATAAACATTATAGTAATTGAGATAAGCCATTTGTGAGCTCTTGCTTCCTTGTGAAATCACTAATAATTATACTAATGGAAATATTTAATAACATGAGCTAAACAAACCTAAACACAACATTTCAAAAGATCTAACTTATTTCCAAAACAGTTGTTCAGAAAATCAACTGGGGATTTCCCTAAGCTAGAGAAATTTTCTGATACTTTCTCACATGCTGTTTAGAGATTGATCATTTAGTAAAGTTGCATTGCAAAAAGTCAATCCATTTCCATAAAGCCTCATCATCTATACAGATTTTTTTAAAATACCTATGCTCTTTCACTAGCCCTTCAATATAATTAAATGCAGCTGCAGTCTTCATGTAGAAGAATTTCTAACAATTAATTGGCAATCTGCTGACAGTAATTATGCTGTGAAAATTCAACTTTTTCAATGTTCAAAAGTATATTACACTGGTTGAAATGTTTTCCTAACACCCTGAACCTAGTCAAAAAATAATGAAAAAAAAAACGTTTAAGTTATATATTTGTTTTGGTGCATTTTTGAGACTGATGAACTCTATTAAAACTTGAATTACACCTAAATAATTAAGTAATGCATCATATTCCCATATTTTTACTGGCTTAAAAGGGATGTTTTCCCTTAAAGCAAGACAGGCTTGTGGGAGTTAATACCAATTTCAACAGCTTTACAGCTGATATTTTATGCGAAGCTGTAACTAGCCGTGACAGTTTAAGGAAATTATTACAAGAAAAATTTTTACTTTCCTCACATTTCCTTTCTTATGCAGTGCAGTGCAAATGTTTTAACTGATGCCATCTGCTATGCTACCTCTTGTGTTCTCTTAAACTTCTGCGAGCAGTTCTTATAAATGAATTTCCTGAACAAAATAACAGTTTTATAAACCATGGCAAATAAAATAAAAATCACTGACCTGACCTCTATTTCCCCAGTTAACACCCTGGTCAAAACTAAGAGCAGATTATGAGGAAAACAGTTCACAGTGGATATGGTTTGTAAACCACTATCTTGCATAGAAATGCATGTCTGGGGTCTGGGAATGGCCCAGATGTAGTCAACATTACTAAAGAAAAGCGTTTGTCATAGGCTTTTGCTTAGAAAACAAACTGGGTAGAGTACTGACTCCTTGGAGGAATGGATAAAAATTCAAATTCACCTTCAAGGACTATAGACATAGGGAGTAAGGAAGTATGCAGGTAGGTGGGTGTTTACCAGAAATTAGTTCTGAGCTAGTGATTTAGGGAGAAAAAATGGAAGAAAGAACAGTAGCAGTTACATGAAATCCATGAAAGAAAGAAGATTTTCTTCCTTGAAGACAGACAAATCTGGATAAGTTAGTATCAACTCTAGTATCTTTAATATTACCAAGTAAAACTTAATTATCCTAAATATAGCAATAAATTCTTATTTGAATGGTCACTGCATGTCAAACACTCAAAAAGCACTTGATAAACAATATCTCATGTAAACCTTACAATAATTCTATGAGTAGTCAGATAACAAGCTGCCCAGGTGACTCAGCGGTAAAGCCTGACAATGCACAAGGCACAGGAGATGTGAGTTGGATCTCTGGGTCAGGAAGATCCCCTGGAGAAGGAAATGGCAACTCACTTCAGTATTTTTGCCTGGAGAATTCCATGGACAGGGGAGGCTACAGTACATGGGGTCACAAAGACTCAAACACGATTGAGTGACTGAGCACAAACACACACACATATTCAGATAAATAGACCCATTTTAGCGATAGGAAAAACAAGGATTAGAGGGGCTAAGCAACTTGCAAAAGGTCACACAGCCAATAAGTGACAAAAGTGGGAGTCAATACCAAGACTATTAGACTTCAAATATGAGCTTTCATCCTCTCTATTGCCCAATTCCTATAAATGTCCCTTGGGTTCTGCTCAAGGATGCTTAGGAGTAAACCACGTTTTCAGCTTTTTTTCTTTCCCCTTCTTACACCTATTGATTGTTAGACTGTTTACTATTGCTTATTACAGGAAATCATGGAATGATTAAAAATATGAGCAGTTCAAAAGGTAAAATAAATCTTTAGTAGTAATGGATCACCCTATATTTAATTGAAATAGAAACTTACTAAGTCAGTTCTCATCATAGTTCTGTGTATGAAAAATATGACCTAGGGGCTTACCATTACCCAGTGGTCTCACTAAGCTATAAAATTTGGTAAGGTTTCTCATACATGGACTACAAGTGGATTCAGGGGACACTACTAATGGGGAAGTGGAAATTCTTACTTTTCCTCTATAGATAGGCATTGCCTTTTATTCCAGGTTGTACTTATTTCTTCTCTGCTGCTTCCCTTGGGCCCTATCTACTCCTAAGAATAGACAAAGAAGGTACTTCTCTAAGTGGTATAGCATGGTAGAGAGGTGGAATAATAGAGCAGTTTAGAACATGGACTAGAACCAGACTGCCAACTTTAAAGCCTGACTTTGTCATTTACTGATTGTATGAGCTTAGACAAGTTACTTAATCTCTCTGTACCTCAGCCTCCCCATTTGTTAAACAGAAATAATAATTTACCTAATTAATAATATTGTCAGAAAAATTCAGTTCAGTACAGTTGCTCAGTCATGTCTGAATCTTTGTGACTCCATGGACTGTAGCATGCCAGGCTTCCCTATCCATCCCCAACTCCCAGAGCTTGATCAAATCCATGTCCATTGATTCAGTGATGTCATTCAACCATCTCGTCCTCTGTTGTCCCTTCTCCTCCCACCTTCAATCTTTTCCAGCATCAGGGTCTTTTCCAGTGAGTCAGTTCTATGCATCAGGTGGCCAAAGTATTGGAGTTTCAGCTTCAACATCAGTCCTTCCAATGAACACCCAGGAATGATCTCCTTTAGAATGGACTGGTTGGATCTCCTTGCAGTCCAAGGAACTCTCAAGAGTCTTCTCCAACACCACAGTTCAAAAGCATCAATTCTTTGGCATTCAGCACTTAGCTTTCTTTATAGTCCAATTCTCCCATCTGTACATGACTACTGGAACAACCATAGCTTCGACTAGATGGATCTTGTTGGCAAAGTAATGTCTCTGCTTTTTAATATGCTGTCTAGGTTGGCCATAGCTTTTCTTCCAAGGAGCAAGTGTCTTTTAGTTTCATGGCTGAAGTCACCATCCACCATGGGCAGATGATTTTGGAGCCCCCCGAAATAAAGTCTCACTATTTCCATTGTTTCCCCATCTATTTGCCATGACATGATGACCAGATGCCATGATCTTAGTTTTCTGAATATTGAGTTTTAAGTCAAGTTTTCCACTTTCATCAGGAGGCTCTTTAGTTCTTTGCTTTCTGCCATAAGGGTCATCTGCATATCTGAGGTTATTGCTCTTTCTCCCGGCAATCTTGATTCCAGCTTGTGCTTCATCCAGCCCAGCATTTTGCATGATGTACTCTGCATATAAGTTAAATAAGCAGGGTGACAATATACAGCCTTGACGTACTCTTTTCCCAATATGGAACCAGTCTGTTGTTCCATGTCCAGTTCTAACTGTTGCTTCTTGACCTGCATACATACTTCTCAGGAGGCAGGTAAGGTGGTCTGGTATTCCCATCTCTTTAAGGATTTTCCACAATGCTGTGATCCACACAGCCAAAGGCTTTGGTATAGTCAATAAAGCAGAAATAGATGTTTTTCTGGAACTCTCTTGCTTTTTCAGTGATCCAACGTATGTGTAATAAAGATTAATAAAGATTACATCAATAATAACATGTATACTCCTAGTGCACAGTAAGCACTGCATAGGAGATCAAACCAAGCAATCCTAAAGGAGATCAACCATGAATATTCACTGGAAGGACTGATGCTGAAGCTCCAATACTTTGGCCATCTGATGTGAAGAGCAGACTCATTAGAAAAGACCGTGATGCTGGGAAAGATTGAAGGCAGGAGGAGAAGGGAACGACAGAGAATGACATGGTTGGATGGCATCACCGTCTCAATGGACATGAGTTTTAGCAAGTGCCGGGAGATAGTGAAGGACAGAGAAGCCTGGCGTGCTGCAGTCCATGGGGTCACAAAGAGTCAGACACGACTGAGCGAGTGAACAACAAGAATTTAACTTTCAGATTTTCAGAAGAAGGACCTTTTAATTCTTCCTTTTCTCCCTATGGGAGGTTCTGGCCACTAGCAGTCCTGTTTCCTTTCCACTTGTTTTTATTCTCCTATGGTGGTGGTGGTGGTTTAGTTGCTAAGACAGAGCCCACTAGGCTCCTCTGTCCATGGGGTTTCCCAGGCAAGAATACTGGAGTTGGTTGCTATTTCCTTCTCCAGGGGATCTTCCCGACCTAGGGATCAAACCTGCACCTCCTGCATTGCAGGCAAATTCTTTACAATTGAACCACCAGAGAAACCCTTATTCTCCTATGAAAGAGTCATAAGTCAGTGATTAACATGCTGGAATACTACTTGGCAATAAAGAATAGCCTATTGATGTAAGTACAAATTGTATGGATTGTAAGGTTATTTAGCTTACTGAAAATATGCCATCCTCAAAAGGTTACATGCTATATAAGTCCATTCATTTAACAGTCTGTATAATTTTTTCATTTCAAAATTGAGAACAAAATAATAGGTGTCAGAATTTAGGGACAAGAAGAATAGTTTTGAATCTTGATTTTACTGGTAGTTCCATGAATCTATACATGTGATAAAATGACATAGAACTACACACAAACACACACACATACTCATACACACATAGAGAGAGGAATGCATGTAAAATCTATCAAAATCTGAATGACATCTGTAGACTATCCAATGTTAATTTCTTGGCTTGGGTATTTAGTCATATGTTACCATTACTTGCAGCTGAGTGAAGAGTATACAGAAAATTTCTGTACTATTTTCACAACTTTCTGTGAGTCATTAATTATCTCAAAATAATTTTTAAATGCTGATTAAGGATGCTTTTACTAGTAGATAAAGCTAGGCTAATTTCCCTATTTGTCTAAGGCCAAATTCACCAGAGTGGTATTTCAGAACACTGTAAGTTAGGAGAATTGTTAATAGCTGTGCTGCAGAAAAGCTTTCTGAGGTCAATACATTTAGGGAACATGACATACTCCCTCCCCTCTTGGAGATTCCTTTCTACATTGCTCTGTTGTTTTCAATCCTTCCTGTGCACCAGAATTATCCAAATAAAAATTAAAGGCAGAAATGATCTTTAAATCAAAGAAATCATCACAATCACTGGAAAGAATATCTTCTACTTACAATAAAATTTAAACAAAAATATTGCAGGACTTTGAGCTAATGGTTGCTTTTCCCTTAAGTGTTCAAGCTGTGAATATCTGATTTAGGCTTATGACAGACATTGAAAGCAGCAAGAAATGACCCATTAAGAAAATAGCTTCATAGTATAGAACAAAAAGGGAGCTGGAGTTAAGGATAAATTATAGCAACACATCTCTTCATTTTCAGAGAGCAGCTAGAGACTGCTTCAATGTGAGGAGACAGATAAGCAACAGGTAACTAAAGTTGCCGGCCAGTCCCTTGAGCAGAACTTAATGAGAAGATTGCCACAGAATACCTCTAAAGAATGCATTTCACTGAGTCATGCTGACATACTCAATCCAAAGCTGGCATTAGTGAGGGCTGAGAAAGTAGAGAATACCATAAACTGAAGATAGAAATGGCCTCCAGCAGAAAATAAATATGGCAATTCAGAAAGAGAATGAGACAAACCTGAATTGAAGCTTCTGAGATGCACAGGCTCCTTCCTCGTACCACTTCACACATCACACTTCAGCAAACAGTTGCCCCCATTCAAAGCTGGAAATAAAATGGACAATGCCTAAGCACAGATGATTTAAAAATAAGCAGCAGAACGGCATAACCAAAAAGTAGATGAAGGAAGAAGAAACTGAAGGACAGGCTCCAAATATTCTTTAAAAGCCTCTTTTAACAGGCAAACTCTACAATTCTACTGAAGGTTATTAAACACAGCTTGTCCTTGGATAAGAAGACAATAATATGATACTCCTGATTCTCTGTAAATGAAATCATAAAATAATAATCAAAATATCCATAGGCCTTAGGGAGGGAGTCTGAAAAAAAGTGATACTACAGTTCATCTCAGAAAATAAATAGGTGAAAATATCCCTCCAAAATCTTAAAAACAAGTTTCATAAGGACCTTTCTGACCAAATAATAAAATATATATGAGAAATTTGTTTTAGAAGATTTATACTGGCACAAGAATAACACTACTAAACAGAATAGTCCAGAAATAGGTACAAACACATAAGGGAATGGATTACATAATAAAGGTAGCAATTAATTACATTGGGTATTCAATGTTCAATAAATGGTGTCAAAACAACTGATTAGTTGTGTAGAAAGATAAAAAGTCATATAGCTACCTAAAATCTTTGCTTGGGCTTGTGCTTACTTGCTCAGTTGTGTCCAATTCTTGGCAATCACAACATTTTCCCTTAATTCAAAGACAGTTCTTACAATTGCCAATCAATTAGAAAAAGATACTCGTAAAACTATACCCTTGTAACAACAGTTTGTGATTTCACTTTGTCTGCTCCTGGCATGTCACTCACTGTTTGTTATCAGAGCAAAAAAAAAAAAGCCAAAAAAACAAGATTCTTCAAGTCAGACTCAGTGCACTACAATTATCTACAAAAGCATAGGGATAGAGAGGGAGGAAAAATGGCTAAGAGTAGATTTAAGAATCCTAAAAATCTTCCCAAATAATGATAGCCTGAGTTTTTATAGTTTTGGGGAAGAGATACGGAACATGATGGTTAAAAATACTAGATCTGGAGCCAAAACCTATGGTACATCCATAAAATGGAATATTCTTCATCAACAAATAGAAATGAGCCATGAAAAGACATAAACGAATGACAGATGCATACTGATAAATCAAAGAAGCTAATCTGAAAGGGCTACATACACTATAATTCCATTAATATGACACTCTGGAAAAGACAAAACTATAAAGATAGTTAAAACCACAGTGGTTGCCATGGGCTGGAGGGTGTAGTTAAATAGGCAAAGAATCTGGATTTTCTTAGGTCAGTGAAACTATTCAGTATAATACTATATAGCATATATAACTTATACGCGTGATAAAATCAGTAGCACTTAATGACACAAAGAATAATGTATACAAATCTTTATATATGTAAATAAAGTAAAACATTTAAGAAGTTGTTGGATGCCAACATGAAATGATAACTGTAAGGAGAATCTAACTGTATTACAAATAAATATGAAATAATCTCAGTGAAGGTGGTGGTGGAAAAATATTCTAATGTTCTACCTTGGAAATGTAGACAAAAAAAAGAAAGCAAAAAGGAACCATACATAGCAGAGTCCTCTTTTGGGTAAAGGATTTCTCATGGAGAACTGGTTAACAATTTTGAAACCACTCACTAAAGTATATAGTGGGATAAACAATTATGTAAAAGGATAGCATATAGTCAAATCCATTCTTCTTACTATTGAGTGGTATGTTAGAAACAAGAGGGGAAAGCTAGAAGTATCCATGTGTTAACAGATTAGAGTTGGAGACATCAGTATGAATTCATAAGTACCTAAATATAGAAATAAGTAGTTAAATATAGAAATATTAATATAGGCATAGGTTAATACATATACATATATTACATTGTGCTCTCAGTTGAAACGGATTAGAAGCAAGAAAATCTATGGAACAAGCATACCAAGCTTCCAATATTGTCTCCAATAAAAGGAACCATGATCTTTGCAGAAATGGTTGATTTTTAGGACCAAGGCAGAAATAAAAAAAGCAAACCTGGAGCATCTTATAGTCCCAGAAAAAAAGAAAGTGATAAAAAAAAATGATGGGTCTATCAAAGCGACACAGGAGCCAACTGAAACAGCTCCCAATGGTCAAAGTGGAATAATGTTATACTCAACAACATATCCAAGGCATAAAACTTTATATGAAAAGATGAGACAAAATAGAATTATGTGGAAAAGTAAGATATAGCTGATGCATCAAATACGTATAATGAAATTCTATATGCTTGTAAAAGGATATTAGGTAAAAACAAAGGCAATCTGAATAAAATATTAATATATATTTAGTTAATAATTATGTATCATGTTCTCTTTATTAACTGTGAAAAACATACCATACCACCATAAGATTTAAATAGCAAATGAAACTAAGTGTGGGATATTTTTAAACTCTGTGCTATCTTAACAATTTGTATATAAAGCTAAAAGTTTCCTGAAAAAAAAAAGATTCTCCTAACCTAAATGCCCATAAGAAACTGATGAAATACATTATGATATATTATATTAAGCAGAATGAAGTTTACATGACCTGATAGAGAAAGGGTTCCAAGATACATTGAATGAAAAGTTAAAGGGATATTAGTACATTAATAGAGATAGATATATTTTCATGTGAAATGTGATTATCTTTGAAGATAGGATTGTTTAAAATAATTTTTATACTTCTCAGTATATTTTCCATATTTTCTGTAATGAATATATTTTTAATCAAAAGATATAATAAAATAATAATAAAGTGATAACTTTCAGTGAAGCATACTGCAGATATACTTAATATCCTTAGTTTACATAACTTATGAGAAAACCACTTGCAAACACTTTCACTAGCAACACAGAAGGAAATAATAGCTCCATTATGTTTATTTTTTTCTTTATAAATACCTCTGTCATGCAAAATTTAAAAACATAAATAATCTAGAAGGGTATTAATGTGGTATTAAAAATTCTTAACTCTGCTACTTTAAGTCAGTGATAATACTGTACTATATGTAAAGTACTATAGCCTAATAAATAATTCATAATTTATAGCACAATAATAAGATACACCTGGTCTAAGTTGATTTAAACTCTTTGTACCTCTAAGGAGCAGGCATCAAACACGTAAACTGCCTCTGTACATTTTTTTCTCAAGTAAATATTAACTTCAGTGGAGTTATGATCATTTTCCAAGTTACAATCTAAAAGGGCATCAGAAGGACTAAATTACATAGAGGCTTTAGAGAATGTGCTGTGTTCTACATCTCTTCTAAAGAAGTGTATTTCTAAAAGCTGTGTGTTACAATACTTAAATTTTTCATTTTTAAATTTAAAAGACATTCCACAAAAAAAACACAAAACATAAAATTTGAAGTAATGCATGTGTATTGAAGCTATTTTATTGCAGGTTGTCCTAATCCTCGCGAACACCTCATCAAGTGAGGATTTATTCTTTTTCCCAAAGCGGCCAATTACTATTCAAACTCAGCTTCTATCTTATCACTTAACCCCTGAAGCTCTTTTAGGTCTAGGACACCTGTACAGTTAAGACTCCGTCAGAATGGGAGCTTTTGCATCATTTGACTATCTGTGTGGTCTCTTTCTTAACTCCTTTCTTTCCGGACCTATTCAGCAGCCCCTGCTGCTGCTTAGGAAAGCCCTTCCCTTATCTATGTTTGCCATGTTAAAGGGAAAGAACAAAAAAAAATAAAATAAAATAAAGAGAAAGAACAAACTTTTAGAGTGAAGACCTGGACGCTCAGGGCCAAATTCAGGTTGTTAAAAACTCTTAAAGGAGAAGGCGGGGACGACTGCAGAAGAGCGGAGGTGAAGACCTCTTAGGTTGGGCTGAGGGAAGAAAGGAAACGGCTGGCCTCATCCTCAATCACCGCCAAAGGAAACAGCACACTAGTAAGAAAGCACTGAAGAAGATCCTATTAAAACCCTTCTTACGCCCCTGCCCCCAGCCAGTGAACTGCATTCCCAGACGGCTTTTTTTTTTTTTTCTGGCATCATTCATTGGCTGAGCGAGTGTGATGGACAAACCTGCAGCCCAACGAACGTGCAAGCTCATCGGCTTTCCTGGCTCTCTTCACCTTTGACTTAGCCTAGGTGGCGGAAGCACCCACCGCCCACCTTTTGTAGAAGGAAATGGCAACCCACTCCAGTATTCTTGCCTAGAGAATCCTGTGGACCCAGGAGCCTGGTAAGCTGCTGTCCATAGGATCGCACAGAGTCGGACACGACTGAAGCGACTTAGCAGCAGCAGCAGCCGCCGCCGCCGCCCACCTTTTACATTCCCAGAATCCTAGCTACACTGATTAAAAAATCCAGGACACCTGCCTGCTTCCCACCCCAACCTCCACCAGACTTAACCTGAAAAGACCAGTAAGTTGTCTTTCCAATTAGCTTCTTATGCCCACCCAACTTGATTTGAGACAAGAACTTTTGGTAAAACCTAATCAAAGAGATGAACTGGGAGAAAATACACCAGTCTCCGTACACCAATCTTCCTGTAGTGTGCTTCTGAATGATTATTATCTGCATTTCTCCTTTTATTCTGCAAATATTCCATAATGACATGTGTTCCTTTAATACTGGAAAATACAGAGCGGGAAGGGGCTAAATACTTCGGTAAATGTGCTAAGCTGCGAAAAGGATGCTGCATTCCATGCAGAAATTTTAGGGGCTCTACTATCTGTGATGTCTGGCAAGCATGGTATATATCCAATTTGAGAACCTCTGCAGCAGTGACCCAGATGTTGTGTGTGTGTGTATGTGTCTGTGTGTGCTCAGTCATGCACAACTCTTTGCAAGACCCCATGGACTACCAGGCTCCTCTGTCCATGGAATTTTCCAGGCAAGAATACTGGAGTGGGTTGCCATTTCCTCCTCCAGAGGATCTTCCTGTACCAGGGATAAAACCCACATCTCTTGAGTCACCTATATTGACAGGCAGATTTTTTATCACTGTACCACCTGGGTAGCCCACAGTGAGCCAGGTGCATGCTATTTACTACAGTGTTCTATTTGGCACTGGCTTATAAGTAAAACTGCTGCCACACCACTTCTCAATGGATGCAAAAATCTCAGAACTAAAATACAGGCACTCTCAGAATAACACAGCTATTGCTGAAAGCAATCATTTGCTTCCTGATTTTGTATAAATCATAACCTAAATATCCAAACATGCATGATTGGTTAAACATATTTCATGGGTTGAAACATTTTTACATTTATAGACACGAAGGGGCTTCCCAGTGGCTCAGGGGTAAAGAATCTGCCTGCAGTGCAGGAGACACCAGTTCAATCCCTGGGTTGGGAAGATCGCTTGGAGGGCATGGCAACCCACTCCAGTATTCTTGCCTGGGAAATCCCATAGACAGAGGAGCTTGGCAGGCTATGCTCCATGGGGTCATAAAGAGTCAGACACAACTGAAGCGGCTGAGCACACAACACATACACATGAGGGCTACTAGTAGTTAAGCAGGGATAAATGCAACATACTAAACTATATATGGTGAGATCTGGGAAGACTATTGGGTAATTTTATGGCAAGAGACCCTGAAATTCACAAATCTTGTCTTCCTCATGCTGCAACTCTTTCCTGTAAGTTCTTGAAGAAAATATATGCAGTTGGGGAAATGGGAGATGTGAAATACAGTATTATTTGCTGTGCTTGTGACTTTATGCCTAGTACAAAGCACTCTGGTAAACTGAGTTTAAGGGGTCTCCTCCTTAAAATAAATTCAAACCAAAATCTTTGAATCATGCATAATATTACTTACAAGGAAAAGATAAACCACACAAGGGAGGGAGACCTCCTCCCAAGTCTCAGTGGAGGATGGGCCTGGGTCATTTCAGATCCTACTCTGGGAAGTGAAAACTTTTACTGATGTCCTTTCTGGGTGAGGCACTCCTGCCTATCTCCCCCACTTCTTTCCATTCTTTCCACTCCCACCCTCCTCCCTTCCATTTTCCCCTCTCCTCGTTTCCCATCCTTCTCTCTTCCACTCTGTTCTCCTTCCACCCTGCTCCTCACCATCCCTCTCCTTCCCCACTTTATTTGCTTCAACCCTCCTGCCCATTCCTTCCTCCCCTTCTTTTCCTCTCCCCTTTATCTTAGTCTGCCTCCCCTGTCCCATTTTTCTTCAATCACTCAAATATATATCCTCCAAAAAAGACCTAAGATCTAGGAAATGCATCAGAACATTAATTATAATCATATATTTTTAAATATCCCTTTTCCTAAAGATTCCCTACTTTTCTATAGTAACACATTTTTATAATGAGGCAAATATGGTAGATTTTTATAGCATGATACACTTTATTTGACATTTCTTTATTTTAGGTTACAATAGAACATGAAAAAAAAGATATAAAGTGATCATTTCCAGTGAAAGGCAAAGTAGAACATATTACAAAGAAAATGTGGTTAGTACCTTTAGTTCACAGTTCCACAGGATAAAATGAGCAGATTTTTGAAAAATACTGTTATATTAACACTTCAGTAGTAAACAGTAACTTCATTATGCTTACATTTATAAATCACTATGTCACATTAACATGCTCAGTCATATCATACATGGTTTGATGGACATTATTAAATGTATGCTAATCTTTTTTTAAGTAGTCAAATTTCACAATGTGCTGTTCAAGTTAGTATAATACTGTATTTCTATAGCAAATGAAGGCACAGCTAGTACAAAGAAGATTTAAACCCTTAGTCTTCTGAGCTGGAAAAAAAAACACTTGCATTGATACTTCAGGAACTTTGTTTTATTTCAAGAAAATATTGTCTTGGTTAACAATTCTGACAGTTTTCACAGCTATATTGTAATAGAAACACAACAAAAAGATTTCAAAAAAATTAAAACTTTGTAACACCAAACAACATGCTTTAGATAACTGACAGCAATTTACATGTTTTGAAGAATATTACACAACAACGGGCTAGATAGAATAAACTGATACTTAAGACAATTTAAGACAATATTTTAGGCTACCAAGAAAGTACAAAAACTCAAGACTGTGAGGAATACTAGTGTTGAGATTACAGGGCATGTTTTTTCAAGGCTATATAAACCTGCTTTGTTTCTGCTTGAAATTTGAGATTCCTGAAAATTCTTTCATGCAGCCTCTTTTATATTTTTGTTATATCCTGTTTCCATAATCTTTACTGAAATCATAGGTACTGTTGACTTCTCCTATATAGTACTAGACTGATTTCAGGATGACGTTATCATGTAAAGTTTGACCAATTTCAAAATCTTCATCAAGGATAGCATCTTCTCATGGTTCAAGCTTTCCGATAGTAGGAATCTCAGGAGGGCTAAAGAAATTGAAGAATGATGCATTAGAAACTACTGTTGGCTGGGTTTCAACTTGTCCAGTAGCAGCTATGCAACTCTGGGTGGTTGTCACTGTGATATACTTTCCTCTTCTCCAATCTATGTTGAAGGCTTTGAAATCTTGGATTTCCCAGCCCCAAGAGAAGAAGGGATCCTTGCGATCTGGCTTTGACTTTATTATATATGTCTTGGTTAGCACCTCATTCTTGAAGTATGGATTGGGTAGAAAGCAAAATTCAAATTTGTAACTTACAAGCCTGCCGGGTTTTGAAAACTTCAGGCTAAACTCAGACAGGAACTTCAGAATGGGCTCATCAGACTTCTGAATCATGGGCCCAAGCTTGTCAACATTCTTGAACACAGTCATCCAATAGTCGGGAATGCCTTTAGGATCTTCTCTTTTAGGCTTTCCCTTGTGAGCTCTTTTAAAAGCTCTTTCTTTAGGCGTGACCTCAGGAACTCTTTTTGGAGCCTCTTTTCCTGGAGTCCTTGCCTTAGCCTCTGCTGCTTTAGTCGGCCCTTTATCTTCTGCCTTTGCCTGGGGGGCTTCTTCTGGATCTTCTTTTACTTCAGGCTTGGCCTGCAGAGCATCTTTGGACTCTGCTTTTTCTTCAGTCTTTGCTTCAGGATTTTCTTTTGGAGTTACATTTTCTTCAGCCTTGACCTCAGCTTCTGCTTCCAGGTCATCTTCTTCCTCACACTCTAAAGCAGGCATCTCACTAGAGTCCTCCTGCATGTCCTCATCGCTGCTGAACACCTCATCCTCCGAATTCCATTCACATTTCTTCTTCCGGGGGCTCATATTCTGTATTGATGATTTGGAGTCGCCGGTCGTACAGAGGCCTACTGAGTTCGGCATATTTTCGCTCGAGATCGTGAATTGCCTTTAAGAACAGGGCGTCTACCTTGTCACATTCATCTTGAATATTTCTGAGAGTCTGCACACGATTTCTAAATGCCAGAGGCAGCTGATCCACGAAACTTCTACCTGACGGAGCCCGCCGCACACTTCTGGAAGATCCAGGTACATTTATGTTTCTATAGAAGGGGCTCCGGCCACTGCTGCTGCTGCTGCTGCCGCTACAACTACTGCTGCTGCTAGAGCTGCTGCTGTCAGATTCGTCCCCAGAATCGCTAGACAAGCTAGCTACCATCTCTTCATCCACCCTCTGGGCGGCAGGTTCCGAGACCCTGTTAGGATCCGCTTCTGCCATTCTGCAAGCCTGCAAACCTCTTAGGGTGGTCACTACCGCGTTCCCAGAGATCGGTAGAAAATGACTCACGGATGCTTGGGTGGTGGCAGCGGAAGCCAAGGATGAGGAGGTGGCAGCGGTGAAGGCAGCAGGAGCGCTGGGCGGGTCGCGGCTGGGCCGAGGTGATTACACCGGAGGTGGCAGCGGCTGCAGAGGCCTGGGCGAAAGCGGCGGAGGCAAGGCCTCTCTGAGCTGGAGCTGCGGCGAACTGAGGCTTAACGCAGCTGAACGTCGCATTGCGAGAGCCCGAGATCTCTTCACTGCTTACATCTCGTGCCCCCTCCCCTCGCAGTCAGACCTCCAGTTTATTTAATTCCCAGTGTGCCTTTAGCTCGCATCTCATTTGCTAGACAAACTTGATTGATCTTGATTGACAATGCCTCAGTCCAATAGGTGCGCAAGCGCACCGCCCCCTCCAGGCTCCGCCCACCTCTCCAGACGCTCCTTGGTTGCTGAGGCACACACCTCTGGAAGACGGTTTTTTCCCCTTAAAATTCTATCTTTATAGATTTATAATTAAAAAAAAGCTTAGATATGAGGTAAAAATACTAGTCATGGTTCCTAACAAGGGAAGAGGAGTATCCTCCCATCCGCTAATCCTTAATTCCCGTTTGGTTTGTCAGGGGCCTCGTGACAAAAAGCTGTTTTTAAAAACTTGGAAGAAAATGCTCCAAATGACATCATTGGGTAGTATAATTATGGATGTTTTTTTTTTTTTAGTTCTCTTTGTTTTATCTGAATGTTTTATGAGCATGTGTTTTTACACTGGGGAAAATGGGGGAGTCGTTTATCGGCGGAGGGGGGAGGGGCTAGAGAGCAGGCATATTGAATTCCACGTAGCAGCTTTAATAAATGCTGTCTGTGATGTTTGGCAAGCCTGGTTTATATCCATCTACAAGGTTTGCGAACCCAGGTTGCCGTGAGTCAGTTACACTGTTTTTACTGTATTTCTCTTTTTAAGCTGACATATAATACACCCCATCCTTGTTGGTGATTTGCCACTTAGTCCTTCTCCATGCTTGTAACAACCTTGTAGATAAAAGGGGAAAACGGGCATTCAAATATTAGGTAGTATTGTTTAAAAGCAGATGGTTTGTTCTATGCTCTCGTGCAGCAGCTTTTAATTTCACGAATTGCAGGATGGGAGGGGGAATCTGTGCTGATGAAACTGCATCCTGTGTCAAGGTGTACTTTACAATGTCATCTGCCACCAGTTTCCTTAAAAACATTGTAAAATTCTATCCATACTGAAGTATGATTTTCAGGTCCAGTAATATATGAATAAACTTTGGAAAATGAAGTTTAAAAACACGTATCTGTTATTTTTATTTACAGGATTCTTTTCTGCAACAGAACGACTCCCTTGGTACAACCAAAAAGACCAGTGTTTACTTTTCATTAAAAGGTAAGGAACATATTTAGCCCACTTTTATGAATGACAAGAATTACCGATCTATATTTGAATAAAAATTCACAAGATGTAGTCTTTTAGTTGGAAGATATCTTGTTCTATGGAAGCAGAAAAATCCACAGAGATGATTTGAAATACTAATGTAGAAAATAACCTAATTAATCACATTCATTTTTCTAAACTTGCTCATAGACTACAGGTAACAAATTAAAATATAAAATATGATGAATTATTCATCTCAAATGAGGAAAAATATTAAAGTTAGATTAACTCTTATCTTTCCTTTTTATTATAGAATTTGTGCTTATTTAGTCGTATTTTTTAAAAGTTAGGAAACACTTTTTTTGTATTTTGTAAATGAATTTACTTTTATTATTTATTCCTGATTGTCAAAATATGTAAGCATTGTAAGGAAAAATACAGCATAGAAAATTTCAATTATAATACAAACACAATCTTAATCAAATGATAACCATTGTTAGAATTTTGATACATTTCCTTCCAGAATTTTCTTTGTAAATATACACACATGCCTGCTTACATATGCTGTTCTATGTGACATCATATTGTGTTTTGTAATCTGCTCATTTCTCAATTAATTGTAGCGATACTTTCACAGTAAATGGTTGAGCATCTCATTTTAAAATAGATGCATATACCATGGAAATATTTCCCTTAATTTAACCAGATGCTTTTTTAAAAAAAATTTTTCTTTACTTTATTGTGTTGGTTTTGCCATACATTGACATAAATCCGCCATGGGTATGCATATGTTCCCCCTCCAGAACCCCCCTCCTTCCTCCCTCCCGATTCCCTCCCCCTGGGACATCTCGGTGCACCAGCCCTGAGCATCAACCCTGGGCTGGCGATTGATTTCACATATGATAATCAACATGTTTCAATGCCATTCTCCCATATCATCCCACCCCTGCCCTCTTCCACAGAGTCCACGAGACTGTTCTATACATCTGCCATCTGCGTTTCTTCTGCTGTCTCGCATACAGGGTTATCATTACCATCTTTCTAAATTCCATATATATGCATTAGTATACTGTATTTTTGTTTTTCCTTTTGGCTTACTTCACTCTGGATAATAGGCTCCAGTTCCGTCCACCTGAGTAGATCTGATTCAAATGATTTTTTTTAATGGATGAGTAATATTCCACAGCTTTCTTATCCATTCGTCAGTTGATGGGCATCTAGGTTGCTTCCATGTCCTGGCTATTGTAAACAATGCGGCGATGAACATTGGGGTACATGTGTCTCTTTCAATTCTGGTTTCCTCGGTGTGTATGCCCAGCAGTGGGATTGCTGGGTCATATGGCAGTTCTATTTTCAGTTTTTTAAGGAATCTCCACACTGTTCTCCATAGTGGCTGTACTAGTTTGCATTCCCACCAACAGTGTAAGAGGGTTCCCTTTTCTCCACATCCTCTCCAGCATTTATTGCTTGTAGACTTTTGGATGGCAGCCATTCTGACTGGTGTAAAGTGGTACCTCATTGTGGTTTTGATTTGCATTTCTCTGATAATGAGTGATGATGAGCATCTTTTCATGTGTTTATTAGCCATTTTTATGTCTTCTTTGGAGAAATGTCTGTTAAGTTCTTTGGCCCACTTTCTGATTGGGTCATTTATTTTTCTAGAATGGAGCTGCAGGTGTTGCTTGTATATTTTTGAGATTAAATGTTTGTCCATTGCTTCGTTGGTTATTATTTTCTCCCATTGTGAAGGCTGCCTTTTCACCTTGCTTATAGTTTCCTTTGTTGTGCAGAAGCTTTTAGTTTTAATTAGGTCCCATTTGTTTATTCGTGCTTTTATTTCCAATATTCTGGGAGGTGGGTCATAGATGATCCTGCTTTGGTTTATGTCGGAGAGTGCTTTGCCTATGTTTTCCTCTAAGAGTTTTATAGTTTCTGGTCTTATTGTAAGGCAGCTACTTCTCATACTTCCTCTCTACTAGCATACATATTTTTCCTGTTAGAAAATAGTTATCCCGGATACCTACTCTATGCACTTGTAAAAATTAGTCATATGATGAATTCCTAGCAATGAGAGTCCTGAAATAAACTGCCTGCTCATTTTATTCTTTGATACATAGTGCCAAACTTTTCTTCAGAAAAAATTATCACAATTTGCAATTCCACCAACAATGCATCAGTTCATTTATTTAGTCATTCAATTATTATATTTTTGTGCCTGCCGTGTGCCAACCACATGTGGTAGAGGATGAATAAAACTTACTGGGTGCATATTCTTTCATTTTTCTAATTTTAATTAAAATATATACTATGGAAACAATGATTTAAATCAATGAAGTTATGCTATAAATATTGTTCTACAAATTATTATTTTCCCTTAAATTGATGGACATATTTTGTTAATGAAGGAACTTATATTTTATAGTACTTTAATGGTTTAATATACATGTTAAATTTTGTACCAACAAGAATTAGTATTTTGAAGTGAGCAATGAGTTTGGGATTCAGACTTAATGTATTTTATTAGCTAGTTACTTTTCCGAGTATCACTTATTTGATAATCTTTCTATCTCACACTTATTTGAAGAGCCACCTTTACTGTATTAACTAAATCATTTGGTTCTGTTTCTGAATTCTGTTTTCTGATCCATTCTCCATAAAGTTAGTTAAAGTGTTAGGTGCTCAGTCATGTCCAACTCTTTGTGACCCCATGGACTGTAGCTTGCCAGGGTCTTTTGTCCATAGAATTCTCCAGGAAAGAATACTGGAGTGAGTAGCCATTTCCTCCTCCAGGGCATCTTCCCCATCCAGGGATCAAACCTAGGTCTCCTGCACTGTGGGCAGATTCTTTACCATTTGAGCCACCAGGGAAGCCTGATGCAATCTCCAGAATTTATCTGAAAATAACTAAGGAGGCAGTTTTTATTTTTTTATTTTTTATTTTA
>ML660681.1:2617560-2667731 GCA_007570785.1 Antilocapra americana | reverse complement strand
TCATCCCACCCTTACCCTCATCCACAAAGTCCACAAGTCTATTCTATACATCTGCGTTCCTTTTGTTGTCTCCCATGTTGGGTTCTCATTACTGTCTTTCTAAATTCCATATATATGTGTTAATATACTGTATTGTTGTTTTTGCTTCTGGCTTACTTCACTCTGGATAATGGGCTCCAGTTTCGTCCATCTGAGTAGAATTGCTTCAAATGAATTTTTTTTTAATGCTGAGTAATATTCCATTGTGTATATATACCACAGCTTTCTTATCCATTCGTCAGTTGATGGGCATCTAGGTTGCTTCCATGTCCTGGCTATTGTAAACAATGCAGCGATGAACATTGGGGTGCACGTGGCTCTTTCAATTCTGGTTTCCTCGGTGTATATGCCCAGCAGTGGGATTGCCGGGTCATATGGCAGGTCTATTTGCAGCTTTTTAAGGAACCTCCACACTGTTTTCCATAGTGGCTGTACTAGTTTGCATTCCCACCAACAGTGTAAGAGGGTTCCCTTTTCTCCACATCCTCTCCAGCATTTATTGCTTGTAGACTTTTGGATGGCAGCCATTCTGACTGGTGTAAAGTGGTACCTCATTGTGGTTTTGATTTGCATTTCTCTGATAATGAGTGATGTTGAGCATCTTTTCATGTGTTTGTTAGCCATTTTTATATCTTCCTTGGAGAAATGTCTGTTAAGTTCTTTGGCCCACTTTTTAATTGGGTTGTTTATTTTTCTAGAATGGAGCTGCAGGAGTTGTTTGTATATTTTTGAGATTAATTGTTTGTCTGTTGCTTCATTGGCTATTATTTTCTCCCATTCTGAAGGCTGTCTTTTCACCTTGCTTATAGTTTCCTTTGTTGTGCAAAAGCTTTTAATTTTAATTAGGTCCCATTTGTTTATTCGTGTTTTTATTTCCAATATTCTGGGAGGTGGGTCATGGAGTATCCCGCTTTGGATTATAGCAGAGAGTGTTTTGCCTATGTTATCCTCTAGGAGTTTTATAGTTTCTGGTCTTATGCTTAGATCTTTGATCCATTTTGAGTTTATCTTTGTGTATGGTGTTAGAAAGTGATCTAGTTTCATTCTTTTACAAGTGGCTGTCCAGTTTTCCCAGCACCACTTGTTAAAGAGGTTGTCTTTTCTCCATTGTATATTCTTGCCTCCTTTGTCAAAGATAAGGTGTCCATAGATGCGTGGATTTATCTCTGGGCTTTCTATTCTGTTCCATTGATCTATGTTTCTGTCTTTGTGCCAGTACCATACTGTCTTAATGACTGTGGATTTGTAGTATAGCCTAAAGTCAGGTAGGTTGATTCCGCCAGTTCCATTCTTCTTTCTCAAGATTGCTTTGGCTATACGAGGTTTTTTGTATTTCCATACAAATTGAGAAATTATTTGTTCTAATTCTTTGAAGAAGACCTCTGGTAGCTTGATAGGAATTGCATTGAATCTATAGATTGCTTTAGGTAGTATACTCATTTTCACTATATTGATTCTTCCAATCCATGAGCACGGTACATTTCTCCATCTGTTTGTGTCCTCCTTGATTTCTTTCATCAGTGTTCTATAGTTTTCTATATACAAGTCTTTTGATTCTTTAGGTAGAAATACTCCTAAGTATTTTATTCTTTTTGTTTCGATGGTGAATGGGATTGTTTCCTTAATTTCTCTTTCTGATTTCTCACTGTTAGTGTATAGGAATGCCAGGGATTTCTGTGTGTTGATTTTGTATCCTGAAACTTTGCTATATTCACTGATTAGCTCTAGTAATTTTCTCGTAGAGTCTTTAGGGTTTTCAATATAGAGGATCATGTCATCAGCAAACAGAGAGAGTTTTACTTCTTCTTTTCCAATCTGTATTCCTTTGATTTCTTTATCTGCTCTGATTGCTGTGGCCAAAACTTCCAAAACTATGTTGAATAGTAGTGGTGAGAGTGGGCACCCTTGTCTTGTCCCTGATTTCAGGGGGAATGCTTCCAGTTTTTCACCATTGAGGATAATGTTTGCTGTGGGTTTGTCATATATAGCTTTTATTATGTTGAGGTATGTTCCTTCTATTCCTACTTTTTGGAGGGTTTTTATCATAAATGGATGTTGAATTTTGTCAAAGGCTTTCTCTGCATCTATTGAGATAATCATGTGATTTTTATTTTTCAATTTGTTAATGTGGTGTATTACATTGATCGATTTACGAATATTGAAGAATCCTTGCATCCCTGGGATAAAGCCTACTTGATCATGATGTATGATCTTTTTGATGTGTTGTTGGATTCTATTTGCTAGAATTTTGTTGAGGATTTTTGCATCTAAGTTCATCAGTGATATTGGCCTGTAGTTTTCTTTTTTTGTGGCATCTTTGTCGGGTTTTGGAATTAGGGTGATGGTGGCCTCATAGAATGAGTTTGGAAGTTTACCTTCCTCTGCAATTTTCTGGAAGAGTTTGAGTAGAATAGGTGTTAGCTCTTCTCTAAATTTTTGGTAGAATTCAGCTGTGAAGCCATCTGGTCCTGGGCTTTTGTTTTTTGGAAGATTTCTGATTACGGTTTCAATTTCCATGCTTGTGATGGGTCTATTAATATTATCTATCTCTTCCTGGTTTAGTCTTGAAAAGTTGTACTTTTCTAGGAATTTGTCCATTTCATCCAAATTGTCCAGTTTATTTGCATATAGTTGCTGATAATAGTCTCTTATGATCCTTTGTATTTCTGTGTTTTCTGTTGTGATCTCTCCGTTTTCATTTCTAATTCTGTTGATTTGGTTCTTCTCCCTTTGTTTCTTGATGAGTCTGGCTAACGGTTTGTCAATTTTATTTATCTTCTCAAAGAACCAGCTTTTGGCTTGGTTGATTTTTGCTATGGTCACTTTTGATTCCTTTGCATTAATTTCTGCCCTGATCTTTAAGATTTCTTTCCTTCTACTAGACCTGGGCTTCTGCATCTCTTCCCTTTCTAGTTGCTTTAGGTGTATAGTAAGGTCATTTATTTGATTTTTCTCTTGTTTCCTGAGGTGAGCTTGTATTGCTATGAACTTTCCCCTTAGCATTGCTTTCACAGTGTCCCATAGGTTTTGAGCTGTTGTGTTTTCATTTTCATTCGTTTCCATGCATAACTGAATTTCATTTTTAATTTCTTCTGCGATTTGTTGGTTATTCAGCAGTGTGTTGTTGAGCAGGAGGCAGTTTTTAAAATAACTTTATATTTTCTAGAAATAATGTGGACTGAAAAAAGTCAGGATGTTGAATTCCAAAAAAATAAATTTAAAATAGCTCAAAATATGCTGATAGTCACCATTCACATTTTAATAAACATCTCCAAGTTAATTTATTATTATTATCATCTGTATTTCTTAGATTAGTGATAAAATTGAATGTCTTTTCATATGTTTATCGTCCACTTTGGAATTGCTTATTCATATCCTTTGTTTTTCTGCTGAATTGAGAAACTAATCAGTGGTTGAAATCTTAAGGGTGAAATAATTTGGGGCTTGATTTAAGACAACTGTGACTCTTTTAGAAAATACCCCTCTCCTAATTTATGATATTGAACAAATATGGCCCAGCCACAGCTTTCATTCTAAAATTACCTACTTAGAGCATTGTTTACATGCTTTTCAAGCATTAGTTTCTTAATCAGTCACGCTGATACAGAAAAATTTGGAATGGAACAGGGAGAGTAAAAAGAGAAAAAATACTTGTAAAAAAAAACCTCATACAAAGATAATATATTAATGAACTCTCCTAGTTTTTGTTTGGAAGTATTTTTCCTCCAAGCCATAGATTTTAGGTGCCTTTTTCTAACAATCGTCTATTTTTGATGTGCATGCACTACTTTACATATCTCATGACACACTTATTTCTGTAGCTTTTTTTAGTCTATTAGTTAATTTTATAATGGCAGGTCCCTACAAGAAAATAAATATTGTATTCATATAATGAATTTAATTTATGTATAATACCGTATTTTTTATAAGTATTAGTACTAGTATATAATATGCTATTTTTCTTCATAAGGCTATCTGTAAGTTACTTGTATAGTAATATGATCTCTGTTCCATTGTTTTATGATATTCTTTGCTGGGTTAAATGTTGATAGTTCTACATGAGATGGTTAGCACAGAATCTGTTTCAGGTAGAACGTGACTCTTGGGCATCTCTTTATGCCTTCCCTGTTATGATCATAAAAACAATTCCACCCACCACCCCTGCTACACAAACACAATACATAATATACAATGAAAACTGCTCTAGCATTATCTTTTGTTATAGAAGTTTAAGAAACCAAGCATTGCAAATTCATTTATTTTTGGACTTATTATTTGTTTTTCTTTATTTTAACTCTTCTAGACAGATTTATTCTGAGCAAAAAAAATAATTCTTTTAAAAACAAATTTTACTGAAGTACAGTTGACCATGCAACAACAGTTTTGAGCTGTGTGGACCCACGCATTTTTTTCAATAAATATCACAGTACTATACAGGCCACAGTTAGTTGAATCCCAGGATGCAAAGCTCTGGATACTATGGCAGACTATAAAGCTATACACAAGATTTTTGACTGCACAGAGGATCGACACCCCTATCTCCAGAGTTGTTCAAGGGACTATATAAGAGATACAATCCTACATAAAGTGTGCAGTTCACTAATTTTTTAAAATTTATTTATTTGGAGGCTAATTACTTTACAATATTGTAGTGATTTTTGTCATAAATTGACATGAATCAGCCATGGGTATACATGTGTTCCGCATCCTGTACCCCCATCCCATCCCTCTGGGTCATCCCATTGCACCAGCCCAGAGTACCCTGTCTCATGCATCAAACCTGGACTGGCAATCTGTTTCACATATGATAATATACATGTTTCAATGCTATTCTCTCAAATCATCCCACCCTTGCCTTCTCCAACAGAGTCCAAAACACTGTTCTATACATCTGTGTCCCTTTTGCTGTCTCACATATAGGGTTATTGTTAACCATTTTTCTAAATTTCATATATATATGTTAGTATAATGTCTTGGTGTTTTTCTTTCTGGCTTACTTCACTCTGTATAATAGGCTCCAATTTCATCCACCTCATTAAAACTGATTCAAATGAATTCTTTTTAATGGCTGAGTAGTATTCCATTGTGTATATGTACCACAGCTTTCTTATCCATTCATCTGCTGATGGACATCTAGGTTGTTTCCATGTTCTGGCTATTGTAAACAATGTGGCGATGAACATTGGGGCACACATGTCTCTTTCAATTCTGGTTTCCTCAGTGTGTATGCCCAGCAGTGGGATTGCTGGGTCATATGGCAGTTCTATTTCCAGTTTTTTAAGGAATCTCCACACTGTTCTCCATAGTGGCTATACTGGTTTGCATTCCCACCAACAGTGTAAGAGGGTTCCCTTTTCTCCACATCCTCTCCAGCATTTATTGCTTGTAGACTTTTGGATGGCAGCCATTCTGACTGGTGTAAAGTGGTACCTCATTGTGGTTTTGATTTGTATTTCTCTGATAATGAGTGATGTTAATCATCTTTTCATGTGTCTGTATGTCTTCCTCGGAAACATGTCTGTTTAGTTCTTTGGCCCACTTTTTGATTAGGTCATTTATTTTTCTGGAATTGAGCTTCAGGTGTTGCTTGTATATTTTTGAGATTAATTGTTTGTCCATTGCTTCGTTTGATATTATTTTCTCCCATTCTGAAGGCTGCCTTTTCACCTTGCTTTGAATGTTGAGTTTTAAGCCAGCTTTTTCATTCTCCTATTTTACTTTCATCAAGAGGCTCTTTAGTTTCTCTTTGCTTTTGGCCATAAGGGTGGTGTCATCTACATAACAGGTTTTTTATGTTTCTCCCTGCAGTCTTGATTCCAGCTTGTGCTTCATCCAGCTCGATATTTTTCATGATCTACACTTCATATAAGTTAAATAAGCAGGGTGACAATATACAACCTTGATGTACTTTCTCCCAATTTTGAACCAGTCCATTGTCCATGTCCAATTCTAACTATTGCTTCTTGACCTGCATATAGGTTTCTCAGGAGGCAGGTGTGGTGGTCTGGTATTCCCATCTCTTTAAGAATTTTCCAGTTTGTTGTGATTTACCCAATCTAAAACTTTAGTGTAATCAATGAAGCAGAAGTAGATGTTTTTCTGGAATTCTCTTGCTTTTTCTATGATCCAGTGGATGCTGGCAATTTGATCTCTGGTTCTTCTGCCTTTTCTAAATTCAGCTTGAACATCTGGAGTTCAGTTCATGTACTGTTGAAGCCTCACTTTGAGAATTTTGAGCATTACTTTGCTAGTGTGTGAAATGAGTGCATTTTTGCATTAGTTTGTACATTCTTAGGCATTGCCTTTTTTCCTAGCAGGAAGTAGTCTGAAACATAACTGGATATATGAAACCAGTACTGGGAAAAGGCTTTGCAATTGGGGCTGGAGATACAGGCTTGTGATTCATTTTTTTTGTTATCAGTGTTAGTATAAATGGATAGATTATGAAAATTAGTGCATAGAGTAAGCCTAACAGAAACCATGCGGGTGCCATAAAGGAAGTCCACCAAATTCTTCCATTTAAAACATCCCTGTGTTTTTTAAAACAGATTTTTTTTTAATTTAGTATGAAAAAGTGAAACAGTGCAAGTGTTAGTCATTCAGTCATGCCTGACTCTTTGCGACACCATGAACTGTAGACTGCCAGGCTCCTCTGTCCATGGAATTCTCTAGGCAAAAATACTTTCACTTTTTCATACTACATTTCAATACATACTGTAAAATTTATTCTTTTCAGTGTATAATTCAGTGATTTAATAGATTAGTAGAATTGTGCAACAGTCATCCCAGTGCAGTTTTAAAATTTTTCCATCATCCAAAAATTCTTTGAGACCCATTAGCAATAAATCTCTTCCCCCATCCCCAGGCTTAAGTAAATACTCTTGTGTTTTCTTTCTGTGTAAATTTGCCTTTTCTGTACATTTAATATAAATGGAATAATATAATATGTGGTCCATTGTGCCTAGCTTCTTACACTGAGCATATTTTAAGGTGTATTAATGTTTTAGCACATATCAATAACTTGTTCCTTTTAATGGATTAATAGTATTCCATTGTGTAAATAAAGCACATTTTGTTCATTCATTTGCTAGGTACTGGACATTTACATTTTTTCCATTTTCTTTCTTTTTATGGGTAATGCTTCTATGAATAGTGACAACATGCCTCTATGTGGACGTACATTTTTATTTCTTCTGATTAGGGGCCATAAAGTCAAATGGCTATTATATGGGAAAATTTTGTTTAACTTATTAAAAAACTGTCAAAGTGTTTTCCAAAGTGTCTGTACCATGTTATATTCCCACCAACAATGCACAAGTGGTCTGCTTTCTCTACATTGTCAAACCTTGATACCGTTTATCTTTTTTATTTTAGCCATCCTAGTGGATATGTAGCAGTTTCTAATTGGTATTTTGATTTACATTTCCCTAATGATTAATGACGTTGCATATCTTTTCATATCCTATTAAGCCATTCATATCTTCTTTCACAAGATGTCTAATCAAATCATTTGCCTATTTTTAATCTGGCTTTTTTCTTCTTCCTAATAATTATTGAGTCATAAGAGTTATTCAAATACTCTGTATACAAACTTATTTTATTATTAATTTTAATATGCCTTTCTCTTTTAAACCTCTATCTCCTCCAATTATCAAAAAAATACCCAGAAATTAAACATATGGAAGCTCAAAGAGCCAAGGCAACCCAGCCTGAGTAGCAGACTTCTTCCCACAGAGGCCACAGTCTGGGTGCCAGGGTCTCCATTCAGAGCCTGATAGTTAAAGCTGGTGCAGGATAAGTTGCCCCAAAAGCTACCAGTAACCCTGCCCAGAGGGACTTTCTGCATAGGAGCACCCCTAACAGGGCCAGGCTATGTAAAAAGTGATGTTTGTTGGTCTTGTGAAAGAGCTCCTTCCTGTGGGCATCCAGGAACTAGCTCCATGAGCCCTGTAGGAGACCAAGCCTAAGGCCCTCCACACACTTCTGTTATAGACAAAGCAGTCAGGCAGCAGAAAGCAGCCCCTGGACTAGCCATGGCTGTGAATCTACAAGCTTTTTGTTAGATTTGTGATTTGCAAATACTTTCTACTAGTCTGTCACTTTTACTTTTATTTTCTTATTGGTGACTTTTGAGGAGCAAAAGTTGATAAATTCAAATTGACCAAGTTTGTCTTCTATGGGTCATGCCCTCAGTATTGTATCTCTACCCTGCTCAAGGTCACAAAAATTTTCTTTTTTTTTCTTCTAGAAGTTACTTATTTTAGTAGAGTCTGTGATCCATTTTGAGTTAAGTTTTTGTGTATGGCATGACATGAAGCAAGGGTCTAATTTCTTTCCTTTTTTTTTCTGGGTGCACCACCTGGCTTAAAGGATCTTAGTTCCCCAGCCAGTGAAAGCACCAAGTCCTAACCACTAACCATCAGGAAATTATCCCTCTATTTTTATTCAAATGTGGATATCCAACTGTCCTACTACCTTTGTTGAAAAGACTACACTTTCTTCCATTGAATTGTCTTGGTATCTTTGTGGGAAATCAACTGACTGAAAATGTTAGAATTTATTTCTGAACTTTGAATTCTTTTCCACGTATCTATGTATCTGTTTTTGGGTCAATACCACATTGTCTGGTTAACTGTGGCTTTTATCTTAGGTTTTGAAATTAGGAAGTCTGAGTCCTCTAGTTTTGTTCCACATTTTCAGATTTGTTTTAGCTATTCTGGTCCCTTGTATTTCCATTTTAAATTTAAAATCAGCTTGTCAATGTCAGTTTCTGCAAGGAAGCCAGCTGGGACATTCATAGGGGTTGTGTTTAGTCTATCCATCAATTTAGGATGAATTACTATCTTGGTAATATTGAGTCTTCCTATCTACCAGCATGAAATATCTATTTATTTAGATATTTCTTAATTTATCTCAGCAGTGTTTTGTGGGTTTTAGTGTATAAGTCCTGAAAGAACCTCTGTGCTTAATGAACTGAGGGGTGGAAGGTATGGGAGCAGCTCCAGGTCCTAATGCCACAGATTCCCATTCTTTATACCCCAAAGTCAGTGATGTTTCAGGAATAAACACTCCTCAGATGGGTATATAGTTTTGGTCAGTTTTCAGAGTGCTGAAATGGTTGTCCAGGTTTATAATGCTTTAGGGAAAGATTTCCTGACTTCCTCATTTAGCCATCGCTGGAAGTTCCAACATGTGTGTATTTTTATGAGAATTTGTGTTCCAATTACTCTTAACTCCAAAATCCCAGTGATAGAATATCTACTGAGCAATGCCAATTCATTCAAAAAATATATCAAACTGCCACTTGTCTTGTAAAGACAAAACATATAACTTATTGGTAGTTTTTGTATAGCATTTACTATGTGTTAGAGTTGTGATGAAAGTGACTAAAATTGACTGCATAATTTCATTCAAATAAATAGATATATCAAGCACTTCTTATGTGTTTGGTACACATAATACACAGGATGTAATAAATGCAATCATTAGTGCTACCCTAAAGAAATTCTGCATGTTGTGTCAGAGTCTTTAAGTATACTTCAGGTCTACAAGTCTTCAGAGTCTGAAGTATAAGCAGCCAAGTGTGCATCCTTTGGAGCCCCATCATTTTGGACTTATATAATTAACTGCCTATTCAAAATCTCTATTTGTTTGTCTAGCAGGCATCTCAAAATGAACATGTACAAAAATGAATTTGTTCACCCACCTTTTAAAACTAATCTTCTTTAGTGATCCCATCTCAATAAATGGTACTTCTCTCTGCCAAGTTTCAGATACTTGGTAGTTATCCTTGATTTGTTTTTCTCCTCCCTTACCCAATCAGTCACCAAGTCCTCTTGCTTCTGCCTACAAAATATCATCTCCTATCTATCTGCTCATTTGTCTCCTACTCTAATATCAACATCCTAGTCCAAACCATGTTCATTTACTGCCACCGCCCCCTCCAAGCTATCATACCTGGACTACTGCCTAGTTTATCACCCTGCATTCCTTCCTAGACAGCTAATATCAGTTCTTCACATGTGGGACAAAGTAATGTCAGGCAAGTGTAATCTCCTCAGTTCTGTCTCATCTGAACAAAAATTTGAAGTGACAGACATTAAAGCCCTTGTTGTGTCATAGCTCTTGGATAGACCATGTTATAGCTCTCGGGTCTCGAACAGACCATGTTATAGCTCTAAGACAGATCAGTGTTACAGCTCAGTTTTATTTAGAAAACAGCAGGAAAATACAGCTTCAAGGCGTGAGGGCATGCAGACCCAAAGATGTGAAGAGAAGAGAGAGCCCTGGCCCTTTGGCTCCTCTTTTATATGTTTTTTCCTCCTCCCTGGGCCTGCCTAATGTAAATTGGGCTAGCCAGGAGTGCTGTTTGTTCTACCTGAAGTCCTCACTCTGATCCTTGGACCTTCCTTTGTTCTATTTTTGTGGGCTTTTCCCTTCCTTGTCTTTTAGCCACTGCTATTTTTGACTCCTGTTTCCTATTCTAACTACCTAACAGTAATCTTTGAAAAACGGAAATATGATCATGTCACTTCCCTGCTTAAAATTTTCAGTGGTTATACAATTGATATACAATATAGTGTCCAGTGGCATTTTAGCCCCAACCTAGTCCAACTAACCTACATCTCTCACCTAGATTAACATTCATTCTGTTTGAAGATGAAAAGGTAAAAATTTGCATAACCTCCTTCTCCTTCTGCCTCTGTAACTCAGCTTTCCCCTTGCAAAGTATGGATCACATAGGTCATGTAGTCTCAGAAGGTGGGAACTTGCAATACTAGGAACGGAAGTTTATCTCACTCACCCTTATCCTGCTCTTTCCAATCGCCCAGCCCCTGCAAACCTGCTTAATCATGCCTGTCCAGGTCAGGCATCCCCCTCCCCATCTTGACCCATTGACCACTGTTCCTACACATGCAAGACCCCTTAGTTTAAACCAGACTATTACAGCTAGTGTTACCCACTACAGTCTGTCTATCAAAACTCTGTAATCCCTTTGTTTGGGGCTCAGAGCTTGGAGTGTTAACTTCTCTGGGCCCACTGGTGTAGTAAACCTAAGTTCTCCAACTCTTTGAGTGTGGGGCTTGGTTTCTCAAGTACTGGTTTCTGCAAAATGTTTACAATCTTACTTATATCTATTTTCCACATAGTGAAGAGAGAGATTTTTCTAAAATACAAATATGAGCAGGTCTCTTTTCTCCTTTATTTAGAAATCTTCCCATAAGTTTTATGACAAAGTTCAACATCTCTAATATCACCTATAAGGTCCTTCATGATCATGCTCCTGCCCATTTCCTCAGCATCATCCCATGGCACCATCACAATTAATTATTACTTTCCAGTCATGTTGGCCTATTGTTTCTTAAAGGAGCCAAGCTCATTTCTGCTTCAGTACCTTCACATATGTTTTTCCTTCTGCCTTGAATTAACCTCATCCTCTTTATCTGATTAATGACTATTCTTCTTTCAGGTCTTATTTTAATTCCCACTTTCAAAGAGAGATCTTCCCCCATCCCATTGACTAAGTACTAGTTATGTGCTGTTATTAAACCCTTCCCATTTTCTTTATAGCACTATTACAGTTATAAATAAATAGTTTTGCTGTGCTTCATCACTCAGTCACGTCCAACTCTTTGTGACCCCATGGGCTGCAGCCTGCCAGGCTCCTCTGTCCATGGTGGTTCTCCAGGTAAGAATACTGGAGTGGGTTGCCATGCCCTCCTCCTGGGGATCTTTCCAACCCAGGGATCAAACCTAGGTCTCTTGCATTGCAGGCAGATTCTTTACCAGTTGAGCCACCAGGGAAGCCCTTGTACATATGTGTGTGTGTGGTTAATTTGTTATAACTACTTGTTATATATAACTACATAATTATATAGTTATTTTTAGGTTATTTATTTAAAATGAGCATTCCTAAAATCTGTGAGAGACCATGATTATATAGTCATGCCACGAGCATTTTCTAGCACAGTGCTGGGTGCATAGTAAACACTCAGTAAATATTGGCTGAATGGATTTGTGAACATGCCATAGTAACATAGGGAGAAAGAACTTGTTTTCTACTAGGAGGATCTGGAAAGTTGGAGGTGAAAGCAAAAGTATTCTAGGCAAAGGAAGCAAAATGTTTGTACAAAGAAGTAGGGAATATATTTGAGAAGTAGTAAGGTATTTTCTGTTGCTGAAGCATGGGGATTTCAGTGACACATGGAGGGAAAATAGAGAATAAGAGGAAGAATTATGGAGAGATGAGTTTGGAGAAGCAGGTGAAGATCAGGGTCATTCTGCCAAACTAAGGAATTCAAGTTCAATTAAATAAATATTAGGGAGTGAACACATCAGATTTTCTTTAAAGGAAGGTGACTAGAATTGGGCACGGTGGAAGAGGGACTGAACAGAAAAAAAGAGTAAAGAATAATATGTATGCAAGTGGGGTGTATGTGATGCACAATATCTGCACAGGAGTCTGCATTTTTTTAGCACCCTCATAAAACTTTACCGTTGTGTGTTCATGTGTGTGCATGTGTTTGTGTTTGTGTGTGAGAGAGAGATGTCATTCAGATATACTTTAATTTCAAATTTTGTCACAGGGCCTCCCTTTATGTCTGCATGATATCATGATAATTCTTAATACAACTCTAAAAATATGAAATTATTTCAGCCTATAACATTTAATTTTTTGAAGTATGTTCACTTATAGGACTATATTTGATTTTCACCCAAAGCCATAAAATAGAGACAACTTTTCGTATTTATCAACATGAAGACTGGATTCACAGAGGCTTAAAGACTAGCCTACAGTTATATAAAACTAGTAAAGCTAAGGTTTAGCATTGCAACCCTTTTCTAAGTCCAAGATCCTTCGCAATTTAGTACGCATCCATGCATTTTAGTACTAATTTCACTGTTCTGCCTTTTACAACTCATGCTTTTAAAATAGAAGTTTCATAATGAGTTTTCATAACTTTTAAATAACAAGGTTAGCTTCCCTCAAGTTGCTCTTTTGAAACATTTCCACAATCTATAAGGCCTGAACAAAGAATTTCCTAGATATGTGATCATAGATTACAATCTTAACTAAAAATTTTATGTTCATTATTAGCTTGTAAAAAACCACATTTAAAAAAATATCACATGTGTACCCATGGCAGATTCATGTCAATGTATGGCAAAACCAACATGATAATGTAAAGAAAATAAATAAATAAATAAAAATTTTTAAAAATCTTTAATTTTTAAAAAAATTCTGTGGGTAAGAATGAGCACTCACATAGACAAATTGCATTGTATTGGCAGAGCAGGAATCATCCCATTTCTTTAGAAAGTGAAGATAAGATTAAAAAAAAAAATTAAAGATGCTAAAAGATGGAAATGCTAGTATGACTGAATATCTTTTGGGAAAGATGGTATGGCATGCTTATCATTTATAGTAATTACATTGGAATGTCTTTTTTAAGACTTTGTCTTTTAGAGCAGTTTTAGGTTTACAATAAAATTGAAAGAAAGGTACAGAGATTTCCTCACACTCTGCCCTCCACATGCTCATGTATGTGTGTGCTCAGTCACTCAGTTGTGTCTGACTTTTTGCAATCCCAAGGACTCTAGTTCCATGCTCCTATGTCCATGGAATTTTCCAAGCAAGAGTACTGGAGTGGGTTGCCATTTCCTTCTTCAAGGGATCTTCCCAACCTGGTATCGAACCCAGGTTGTGTGTTCTTCATTTGTTTTTACCAAACATGAACCCTACACTGATACATTATAATCACCCAAAGTCTACCTTAGAATAGTCTACCTTAGGATAGACTCTTGGCATTGCAGATTCTATGGGTTTGGACAAATGCATGATGATGTATATGGGTTTCCTTAGTGGCTCAATGGTAAAAGAATCTGCTTGCCAATGTAGGAGATGTGGGTTCAGTCCCTGGGTCAGGAAGATCCCCTGGAGAAGGAAATAGTAACCCACTCTAGGATTCTTGCCTGGGAAATCTCATGGACATAGAAACCTGGCAGGCTACAGTCCATGGGATTGCAAAAGATTTGGACATGACAGTGACTGAACAACAGTGGTGACATGTGTACAACATTATAGTATCATACATAGTATTTTCACTGCCTTGCATATCCTCTGTGCTCTGCCTATTCATCCCCTTCCCCCATAGCCCCACTGTTGGAAACAACTGAATTTTTAATTGTCTGAGCAGTGAGTTCAGTCACTCAGTCATGTCTGAATCTTTGCAATCCCATGAATCGTAGCATGTCAGGCCTCCCTGTCCATCACCAACTCCCGGAGTCTACGCAAACTCATGTCCATCGAGTGGTGATGCCATCCAGCCATCTCATCCTCTGTCATCCCATTGTCCTCCTGCCCCCAATCCTTCCCAGCTTTAGGGTCTTTTCCAATGAGCCAGTTCTCCACATGAGTTGGCCAAAGAATTGGAGTTTCAGCTTCAACATCAGTCCCTCCAATGAAGACCTAGGACTGACCTCCTTTAGGATGGACTAGTTGGATCTCCTTGCAGTCCAAGGGACCCTCAAGAGTCTTCTCCAACACCACAGTTCAAAAGCATCAATTCTTCGGCACTCAGCTTTCTTCACCGTCCAACTCTCACACCCATACACGACTACTGGAAAAACCATAGCCTTGACTAGATGGACCTTGTTGGCAAAGTAATGTCTCTGCTTTTTAATATGCTATCCAGGTTGGTCATAGCTTTCCTTCCAAGGAGCAATTGTCTTTTAATTTCATGGCTGCAATCACCATGCACCGTGATTTTGGAGCCCAAAAAAATAAAGTCTGACACTGTTTCCATTCTGTCCCCATCTATTTGCCATAATGTGATGGGACCAAATGCCATGATGTTAGTTTCCTGTATGTTGAGCTTTAAGCCAACGTTTTCACTCTCCTCTTTCACTTTCATCAAGAGGCTTTTTAGTTCCTCTTCACATTCTGCCATAAGGGTGGTATCATCTGCATATCTGAGGTTATTGATACTTCTCCTGGCAACCTTGATTTTACCTTGTGCTTCTTCCAGCCCAATGTTTATCATGATGTACTCTGCAAATAAGTTAAATAAGCAAGGTGACAATATATAGCCTTGATGTACTCCTTTTCCTATTTGGAACCAGTCTGTTGTTGTTCCAAGTCCAGTTCTAACTGTTGCTTCCTGACCTGCATATAGTTTTCTCAAGAGACAAGTCAGATGGTCTGGTATTCCCATCTCTTTAAGACTTTTCCACAGTTTATTGTGATCCACATAGTCAAAGGCTTTGGCATAGTCAATAAAGCAGAAATAGATGTTTTTTTTGGAACTCCTGCCTTTTTGATGGTCCAGTAGAATTTGATCTCTGGTTCCTCTGCCTTTTCAAAAACTAGCTTGAACATCTGGAAGTTCATCCTTCACGTATTGCTGAAGCCTGGCTTGGAGAATTTTGAGCACTACTTTACTAGCGTGTGAGATGAGTGCAATTGTGCTGTAGTTCAAGCATTCTTTGGCATTGCCTTTCTTTGGAATTGGAATGAAAACTGACCTTTGCCAGTCTTGTGGCCACTGCTGAGTTTTCCACATTTGCTGGCATATTGAGTGCATCACTTATACAGCATCATCTTTCAGGATTTGAAATAACTCAACTAGAATTCCATCACCTCCAGTAACTTTGTACATAATGATGCTTTCTAAGGCCCACTTGATTGAACATTCCAGAATGTCTGGCTCTAGGTGAGTGATCACACCATTGTGATTATCTGGGTCGTGAAGATCTTTTTTGTAGAGTTCGTCTGTGTATTCTTGCCACCTCTTCTTAATATCTTCTGCTTCTGTTGGGTCCGTACCATTTCCATCCTTTATTGAGCCCATATTTGCATGAAATGTTCCCTTGGTATCTCTAATTTTCTTCAAGAGATCTCTAGTCTTCCCATTCTGTTGTTTTACTCTATTTCTTTGCATTGATCACTGAGGAAGGCTTTCTTATCTCTCCTTGCTATTCTTTGGAACTCTGCATTCAGATAAGAATAGCTTTCCTTTTCTCCTTTGCTTTGGCTTCTCTTCTTTTCACAACTATTTGTAAGACCTCCTCAGACAGCCATTTTGCTTTTTTGCATTTCTTTTCCATGGGGATGGTCTTAATCCCTGTCTCCTGTACAATGCCACGAACCTCCGTCCATAGTTCTTCAGGCACTCTGTCTCTCAGATCTAGTCCCTGAAATCTATTTCTCACTTCCACTGTATAGTCATAAGGGATTTGATTTAGGTCATACCTGAATGCTCTAGTGGTTTTCCCTACTTTCATCAATTTAAGTCTGAATTTGGCAATAAGGAGTTTATGATCTGAGCCACAGTCAGCTCCTGGTCTTGTTTTTGCTGACTGTATAGAGCTTCTCCATCTTTGGCTGCAAAGAATATAATCAATCTGATTTTGGTGTTGACCATCTGGTGATGTCCATGTGTAGAGTCTTCTCTTTTGTTGTTGGAAGAGACTGTTTGCTATGACCATTGCATTCTCTTGGGAGAACTCTATTAGCCTTTGCCCTGCTTCATTCATATTCCAAGGCCAAATTTGCCTGTTACTCCAGGTGTTTCTTGACTTCCTACTTTTTGCATTGTATGAATAGTTTTACCTTTTTCAGTATAATGGTGTCAAAACTTCAAGGGGAAGTTGAGAAAAATTAAAAGCCACAGTAAGATAAGCCACCTGCCAAAACAACCCAAGAGACTGCTTCTGGGCACACTAAAAGTTTTGGTTGAGTTTCAGGGAGGCATGAATAGAAGGTGATCATAAATTGAAAAGGTAAAACCTAGTGAGTTAATGGAAGAGTGAATTATTAAAAAAATAACACATTAGGGAAAATCAGAGAACTAGCTGTGAGTTTCCAGCAATGTCTAGGAAAGAGAGTGCCCTGATTATTAGATTGGGATACTTTGATCACCCACACAGTGGTGGATATTGATAGGTAGATCACATTAAATCATGAGACAGTAATCATTAAGAATATCTACTGACTCATGTTTTAATGATTCCAGGTTTACCATGGTAATTTATGACTATAATTTGACTTTGTACTTCTTTTATTTAATAGATTCAGGATGTTGGTTATCAAACTGACCATTTCCAGGTATAAACTGATGGATGGGCATCTGATTTATACGTTGATGTCATGTGACTTTAGTTAATGTGAATTAGCCTCCTTCATCCAGGTACAACTGGCACACTGATAAAATAGTATAAAGTTTTACATAGATTGAAGCAAATATTATGTCTGTATGGAAAAGCATATGGTGACATCATTTATCTATTTGCAGTCAACAAAATAACTAAGTTGTTATACAGAATACGCTTATGTTTCCTCTTGTTTTTATTTTTTCTTGTTGAAATTTCCTCATGGAATGATTTTTGGACTTTTTACCATAATAACCTGAGGAAATTATTAAAATTACACGTTTGTGGGACTTAGAGATTCTGGTAACACTTAGTCTGGAATGATGCATAGGACTCTGCATTAAAAAAAAAACAGCCTATATGATTCTGAGCTTGAGCATTGGTGGACTTTACCTTGCATAGCACTGTTTTACAGAAAAAATGCTATATTTAAATAAGCCTGTGGTTCTTAAAGCGATTTTTCACAGCTGGGCAAAATTTCATGATTTCTGTTAGGTTTCTCTTATAATGACATCATAATCAGTTTCAGACCTCTTGTCAGAACTGTATTTTCAAATCATAGCAAGGATTGAGGGAGTGCATGGCAGGTTTGTAAGGGTAACAGACAGGGGCAGGGCTAAGGGAAGACAGAATGGCTGCCATCTTCACTGTACTGTGTGCCCCAATGTGAGGAAAAGAAAGTAGAATCCTTTGAAGTCTTCCGTGTTCAGGAGCAGAAGCAAATAGGTAAGTCCTGATACCAAGGTGCAGCCTAGGCAATATAACCTCCTTCCAAATTCTTATCATCTCCACATCTCCAAGTGAGACAATCTAAGTAAAAGCAATGTGTTTCCTATGAAAATGCAACTTTTAAGTCCCTAACTTTCTCTGATGAGAAGAGCTGACTCATCGGAAAAGACCTTGATGCTGGGAAAGATTGAGGGCAGGAAGAGAAAGGGATGACAGAGGATGAGATTATTCGATGGCATCACTGTCTCAATGGACATGAGTTTGAGCAAACTCTAGGAGATGGTGAAGGACAGGGAAACCTGGCATGCTGCAGTTCATGGGGTTGTAAAGAGTTGCACACAACTTTGCAGCTGAACAACAACTTTCAATCAGAGCCAGATTGCTGCCCCTAAATACTTCTTACATACAGATTTTCCAGCTTACTCTGGAAATGAGGAACTATTTAATTGAGGATGTGCAATTGGAAGAGGATTCAGGAGATGGGTGTGAAGGGAAAGTAAGGGTAAGAAATTGGTTGGTAGAAAGTGGTATAGGTTAGGATGACAGACAAGAAGTGGCAGAACTAGAGTTTGAATCCATCAGACTCCAAAGGCTATTTATCACTTTATTACATTTTTTAACATTAATGTACATAAGAATTACCTGAGGGTCATGTTAAAAATATGTGTTCATAATCCCAGAAGTTATGATTTAGCAGGTCTTATATGGAGTCCAGACACCTATATTATTATCAAGTATCACAGATATTAATAATTCTGATGCAAATGATCAGTGGACATATTTTGAGAAACATTTTCTCAGAATAATAGTTCTCACAACATTTGGTTTAAGGATCCCTTTACACTATTAGAAATTACTGAAAATTCCAAGGAGCATTTGTTTATGTGGTAAAGAATATCTGATAAATAATAGCTATTGCTATTTATGGCATTAAAAACTAAGCAGAAATTTTTAAATATTAATCCATTTGAAAATGCCAATAATAAGACCATTAAATTTTAACTAGATAACATTGTGTGAAAAATAATTATATCTTCAAGATTAAAAACATTAATGAACAGAGATATAGTAGTTTAACATTTTTCAAATCTCTTTTATGCTGTCTTAATAATTCTTATATATATTTCTACATTCAGTTTGTTGTGGTGCAATGTTTTGGTTGAAGTATATGAAAAAAAAAGCTCAAACCTCACACAAATAACATATTTGCAGACAACGTGAAAGGATCCTGGAGACTCCCATGGATATAGGCATCACACTTTGACTTAGTGTCTTAAAGTAATACCTGTTATTGCTATCAGAAATGGTTATGTTCAGTCTGTATTAGTCGTGAAAGTTTAGGGACACTAAAAAATGTATAAATTAATTTGTTCCTTCCTTAGACTGTTTGGAGTTGTTAAATGATTTCATAAAATTTATCCCAATATTACTCTTTAATTAATTTACTTTATAAATTTGAAAGCACTATAGAAATATAAAATAGGAGTCCAGGTGTTTGGGAAGAATTTTGTTTAAAGAAATTGGGATTTAGAACAAAGATTTCTTTCAGTATAGAGGAATATCATTAGGTAATGAGGAAGGAATACATTAGGTGAACATAGGAATACATAGGTAGGAAAAGTATAAAAGCAGCAAATAATCTGGAGTTGCTTATAGTGGATATTTACAATTGAATAAATAACTAAAATGGTGAGAAAGTGCTAATCATAACCTTTTAAGGAGAGTTATTACTTTGCCTGAATAAAAGAACCTTTTCTTCTGGTCAGCACACCTCTTCAAATTTGGTTACTTTTTGTTGTTGTTGTTACTATAACCTAAAACTTGCTGCCAAATTATGCAAAGACTTTAACAAATATTATCTCATTTCTTATCTTTGGTCAAAGTGGAAGCACCTGAAAGGGAGATTGAAAAAAGGCAGCTGGGAAAGTGAGAGAAAAATTGAATGTTTGTAATCTTGGAAGCCATTTGAGGTAAGTGTTTCAAGAAGGAGGGAGGGAGTAACCCAATGTGTCAGTTGATGCTGACTGATGAAGTTAAATTTATCATTAGATTTACTGGCATGAAAGTGACTAATGACCTGCACACCAAAAGTTCCCATGGAGTGACTGAGGTGAAGCCCCAAGGTGGTTTTCATTGGTTTAAGTGATACAATAGCATGTTTCTATGCTAATGTGTTTTTCAAGAGCTTCAGTAGTGAACACAGTACATACAAATCTTTTCCTTATAGAACCTATAATCTAGTAATTCAAGTGGATGAAAAGCAAGTTTTCTTCCATTTCAGCATGCTCTACACACACACAGCATGCCCAGGTAGCTCAGTGGTACCACTGCCTGCCAATGCAGGAGCCGCAGGAGACTTGGATACGATCCCTGGCTTGAGAAGATCCCTTTCCTGGAAAATTCCAGTATTCCTGCCTGGAAACTTTCATGGACAGAAGAGCCTAGTGGGCTACAGTCCATGGGATCGCAAAGAGTTGGACATGACTGAGCACTCTCATGCAGATACACTTTTATATGTTTCTCTAATTTTTAGGATATCAAATTTATTTTCAAGATGAGAAATTTCATGCTAAAACAATTTGAAATAGATCAGCCAAATAGATTACAAAATTTTGATAGACCTGTTTATCAGAAGAGTTAAAGGATTACATAAGTAATCTGTATGCTCACATTCAGGGCTGTTCAGCAATTTGGGATTAGAATTGACTCCTTCAATAGAGAAAAACAGTTATCTAGAGTTACTGAGTCTGAAGTAAATCAAGAAAATGTACTGGTATCTTCAGGTTCCTGATTCAGACAATAATATAGGCAGATTATTTTAGTGTCTGTCAAAGGGTGAAAAAGATTCAGGGAAGTCTAGGTAAAAACAGCTGACTTCCTAGTGTGGAACTTTCCTATATTCCTGACTACTGCATGAGAACTGCTGCTGGCAGTGATATGACAAATAGGTAAAAATAACTGATATGACATGTTAAGTGTCAGGTTAGCAAATTCTTTGACTCAGAATATTTGTGAAAGTAGTGGAAAGAGACCATGGTAATCTGGGCAGTACTACAGTCTTTACCTTTAGGAATCTGCAATCCAGTGAGGGAAAAGGAAATTACAAGTGACACTCTACATATACATGGCAGGAACATATACAGCCATGCAAAGGGACAGCGACAGGTAATAAGTAATCTGGACTGTGCTCTTCTCTAGTGGCTCAGCTGGTAATGAATCCTCCTGTAATGAGGGAGACCAGGGTTCGATCCCTGGGTTGGGAAGATCCCCTGGAGAAGGGAACAGCTACCCACTCCAGTATTCTGGCCTGGAGAATTCCATGGACTGTATAGTTCATGGGGTCTCAAAGAGTGACATGACTGAGTGACTTTCACACACAATCTGGACTATAAAGGGAAGAGTCTCTTAGTGATTCATAGATTATCCAGGCTGATTTAAATAGTTTCCATTTGCTTTTTGCTGATTATAGTTAACACTGTTCCTTAAGCATCCCCATACTTGCAGATGTGAAGAGAGATAGGAAAACTTGAATCAGTCCATTTACTCTGTTAATCAGGTTGGGTAAGGAAAGAAACAAAAATAGTGAAATGGTGTTTCTGAGTTTTCTATACATTTTTATTTTCCCAAGTTATCTTCATTATCATTAAAGTTAGTTGTATCCACCACATGGTTATGCAGAAAAACACATTGACTAGTTTAAGCTATACTTCCACACCCAAGAAAGATTGATACTTCATGTATCTGAAAATTCTAGAGTAATGTGGCAATTAATAGAACATCTGCTACAGGTTGTCCCAATTTGTAGAAACTGATATTATCAACCAATTTAAATTTTGTTAACTTTAGACACTTTTCTGCTCTTTTAAGGGAGCATTTGTCCTATGACCTTCTGAACTTAAGGGATAGATGTACAGCTGCAAATAATCATCATATTTTCATTAGAGTCCTCAGCTAGAACTTGCAACCATTTTTTCATGCTATTAATATAACATTCTTTAATAATGCAGACTTTAAATCAGGCTGCCAGGGGTCCAATCTTGGCTCTACTACTATCAGACATTGGGAAAATTATTTAACCTTCCTGAGACTGACTCTGCTCATCTGTCAGATGGGAAAATAATAGCATCTACTTCATGAAGTAGTGAGAATTCAATGAGATAATCCATGTAGACCACTTGGAACAGTACCTATTCATGGTGAATACTGAATAATTGTAATCATTATTACATGATTGGTGGAAATAGTCATAGGAATATTAAATTTTTACATTTATATAGACTTTAATACTTTTCAGACTATGAACAAAAAATATTTCATTTGAACCTGGGAGCAGGTGACAGGATTGAACTGAGACACAGAGAGGTTATGTAATTTATCTGAGAGCACTCAGTAAGTTAATAGGGAAGCTGATCCTTCACCTCTATAATGATACTGAATTCTAATGATGACTGCTGCATCAGTGAAGTTAAACAGCCTGCCTAGTGAATTTTCCTAAAATACTTGATCTGCCTTCATCAAGCCAACTCTTCCTCAGTGGTTTTCTTGAAATTTGAAAACTAAGTTTTCTTCCCCTGAAGATGAATACTGAGTTATCTCACATGGTTTTCCAAATCAGGCAAGTCTAGCATACTAAAGTGTTATTAATACAAGTTTTCACACTTGCCAATGCTTTTCAGTATACCTCATTATTGTTTCAAATAAGCATATATAAGTTAGTTATTATAACAAGTCTGTATGATCTGGCCTTTGAATTTTTAGGAAATCTGCATATGTAGTCATTTGTGAGATGAGAGGTGACTCATGTAAATATACCTAGCTGTGCTGCTTTTAGTTTATAGCCAGTATATTCATATATACACATTACATCAAATTCTCTAATATATTTTTAGAAATATACTTTAAAAAATTCATGTAAGGGTAGCAGAGTATAGAATGTAGTAATTGAAGCATTGATACATGAAAAAACAACTAAAGCTATTTAAAGCTATGCATAAATAAATGTGTTTTGAACTGTGTTCCCTGGCGAAATAAAAGCTTCCCTGGTTTGCTTCCTATGCTTAGGAATTATCTTTCATACATTCTTGGAAAAGCTGACAAGTATATCCCGGCACAACTAGACCCAGGGAAAAGTTGACAGATTTTAAACTACAACTGAGTTTGGATTCACAGTGCATTGCCTCAATAAACATCTCATGATTCTCTTATATAAATTGTACCACGTTTAACACAAAATGTAGATAAAATTATAAGGAATAAATGGAAGGTACAATTCTATCTCACTTTGAACTTCTAATGTATGAGTTATATTCCATTTGGTCAGATGTGAGTGTAATTGATTTTAGATGTTCAGTGCTGAAAAACACAGACAAGCTTTGTGACTTGAAGTATCTTGTCAAGGGTTTGCATAAAACTTATTTATTAAGTAGAAATTAGAATGATGAGGAGAAAAGATGTGGCAAACCTTATTTGGGGAGTCTATTTTCATAGAAGTCATATCACACAGATGGAAAGAAACTAGTATTCAGTTAGCACCGGTTCATGTAAGGTGATCCCTTGAGTAGTGGAACTGAAACTTTCAGTGGTCCTAGGACGTTTTGGTTATGTTATGTATGACCATGAGTTACCACATCTAAACAGACACAACAGGGCAAAATCTGTTGTCAAGGAAGACTCAAGAAAGCCTTTAGTGAGCATCTAAAACTTATCAAGTGTACTGACAAAATAAGTACATTTTTGGCAAATGCTTAGTTGAATTTTGTGTGTGTGTGTGTGTGTATAATGTTTTTCCACAGAGTGTTTCTTAAAACATTGATGTTGACCCTGTAAACAATACTGTTATTTTGTTCATGGCCTCTTGACTAGGGCAAAGTGTTAAAGGGGCAAAGTTGTTCTTCTGAGGGCCTTTGCTCTTTTCTTTAACTATACTCAGTATTTTCAAACATTTTCAGAAATATATGCAGAAGAGTTGCCATTCCTACTAGTTGAGACATAACCATGATATGGACTCTATTGATGATGAGTCAGTCATGTCACCTAGATGCCACATTATAGTAAAGACAGTGTTTTGTGTTCCATCTCCAAATAATTTATATTTGTCATCCAAATGCCAAGTACTTAGTTCAAGCTTAGTATGTGATTGAATAAATTAAAATAATTTCCTATTTCCTAGCTCTGTCTGCTGAAAGAGTCCAGAAGCAGCAATATTCCAATGGGGGCTAATGCAGAGGATATACAAGATGATCCTAGAGTGTCTTGTAGAATCAGAAAATAAAGAAGTATTTAGGAGACAAATGATAAGAATGTGTCAAAAGGAAACAGGAGCCAACTAAAAGAGTCGCTGAAGGCCAATGCTAAAATAATTTCAACAACAAAATAAATGAAGTAGTATTTAAGTATTGCCCTAAGTATAAACTTAATTAATAATCATGATCTATACTGATACAGTGATCAAATCTCCCATACACAAGAATTTCAAATATTTTATGTAGCTATTTCCCATCAAGGAGGTAGAGCATAAATCTCCATAACTGAAGTGTGGATTGCACATAGTGAGATCCTTTCAAAGAGTACAGTATGGAAACAGAGTATGATCTTGCAGTGGAAAAAGCTGGCAAACATTCACTACGTCAGTCTTGTGATCAACATTAACATCAGTGATAAGTCACTTTCACATGTACCCTCACATGGTACTTTACTTGTGTTCTTTCTTCCAAGAACTTGCAGTCTAATTCTAAACATGAGAAAAACATCAAACGAATGCAAATTGAAGAGTGTTCTGAAAAATCAACATCTGATTAATACTCCTCACAATGAAGAAAATTCTGAGTAACTGCCAGTCTAGAAGAACATAGGAGACATGATTACTAAATGTTATATGGCATACTGGATGGATTCCTGGAACAGAAAAAAGATAGGATATTAACTTAAAAACTAAGGAAATTTGAATAAAGAATAGACTTTAGTTAATATGAATGTGTCAGTATTCGTTCATTAGTTGTGGCAAATGTACATAGTAATGTAAGACATTGTCAATAAGAAAACTAGATGCAAAACATCCTTTACTTGCAACTTTATTGTAAATCTAAAGATATTCTAAAACAGAAAGTTTGTTTTAAAAAACATTTTACTTCATCATCATAAAAGCTAAATAATAACAATGATTTGTTTTTCTAAATATAAAATCCAAAATATATTACTATATTAAGAGAAATAAGAGGGTGAAGTGCTCATTTCTTTAAAATAAACAATTAGCTAAAATTTATACTTAAACTTTATCCTCTCATAGCCTTTCTTTTCCATTTTTTCTCTTGTATCTGCAATGTTTTATTGCTGCTATAAAATTTCTGGTATCATCCTTAAGATATTAGAGACTGATCCCATGTCATTTGACAATTCTGTAGACAGAAAAAGAGGCAGTATTTCAAATTCTGCACCCTTGTCCTGGAATGATAAATGCTCCATGACACAGCTATGCCAAAGGGAATTCACCTGAATTGAAGGTTTTAACATAGCACAGCTTTGTATCATGTTGATTCCAGTCAAATAAGGGATCATTTCTCCCTCAAAACAGTCATGTTACCAATAGAATGTGGTGTTGCTTGAGTTTTGTTTAGAAGAAAGATATCATTTTATATATACTTGCTAAAAATAGTATTTTCAGGAAATTGTCAAGTATCATTAAATGTCCCCATAAACCCTCTTCTTTTTCTTATTTGGCTTGTGAATTCCATAAAACTGTGATGATCCTCTGTATTATCAGTCAGTGTGAAATAGCAGAACATAATGATAATTAAAGGTATTGGTAGTATATATGTATGTATGTATGTGCATATGTCATATAAGTCAGTTCAGTTATCAGTCGTGTCCGACTCTTTGCCACCCTATGGACTGCAGCACACCAGGCCTCCCTGTCCATCACCAGCCCCTGGAGCTTGCTCAAACACATGTCCATTGAGTCAGTGATACCATCCAACCATCTCATCCTCTGTCACCCCCTTCTCCTGCTGCCTTCAATCTTTCCCAGCATCAGGATCTTTTCAAATGAGTCAGTTCTTCGGATCAGGTGGCCAAAGTTTTGGAGTTTCAGCTTCAGCATCAGTCCTTCCAATGAATATTCAGGACTTACTTCCTATAGGATGGACTGGTTGGATATCCTTGCGGTCCAAGGGGCTCTCAAGAGTCTTCTCTAACACCACATTTCAAGAGCATCAATTTCTTTGGTGCTCAGCTTTCTTTATAGTCCAACTCTCACATCCATACATGACTACTGGAAAAATTATAGCTTTGACTAGACAGACCTTTGTTGGCAAAGTAGTGTCTCTGCTTTTTAATGTGCTATCTAGGTGAAGTCATAACTTTGCTTCTAAGGAGTAAGCATCTTTTAATTTCATGCCTGCAATCACCATCTGCAGTGATTTTGGAACCCCAAAAAATAAAGTCTGCCACTGTTTCCCCATCTATTTGCTATGAAGTAATGGGACCAGTTGCCATGATCTTAGTTTTCTGAATGTTGAGTTTTAAGCCAACTTTTTCACTCTCTTCTTTCACTTTCATCAAGAGGCTCTTTAGTTCTTCACTTTTTGTCATAAATATGGTTTCATCTGCATGTCTGAGGTTATTGATATATCTCCCGACAATCTTGATTCCAGCTTGTGCTTCCTCCAGCCCAGCATTTCTCATGATATACTCTGCATATATGTTAAATTAGCAGAGTGACAATATATAGCCTTGACATACTCCTTTCCTGATTTGGAACCATTCTGTTGTTTCATGTCCAGTTCTCACTGTTGCTTCTTGACCTGCATACAGATTTCTCAGGAGGCAGGTCAAGTGGTCTGGTGAATTGGGAAGGAGGAGGGAGGGGGTTCTGGAAGGGGAACATATGTATACCCATGGCAGATTCATGTCAATGTATGGCAAAACCAACACAATAAAGTAAAAAAATAAATAAACACAAAAGATATTAACAAGAAAGACAAATGTAGAAGTTAATGTAGCTTATTTTTTTATTATATGAGTTTAAGAAATGAATATTATCAATCCCCTGATAAAGTAGGTAAGCTGGTAAACTGAGCACATTGGACTATACTTCATCCCTACTTGGGAATTCTTTCAAATATGGTTTTAATGTATGGGTCATACAGTTCTGTAAAACTTTTGGCAAAGTCTCAGTCATATGTGATTATAAATACACATACCAAAGGCAAAGGTAAATGACTTTGGTTGACTGTCATTTGGGTTAAATGTGGTATTGGCTCTCTATTTTTTCACCTAAGGTAGAATAATTCTGAGTTTTTTCTTCTTCCTTCAGTCATGAAACAATGTCTTTTTTCTTTCAAAAATAATGTTTAATCTTTAGCCCTTTAAAGATTTTTTTCATGTAATTTTCTCATATTACTAGTTTTTCTTAGAGTACCTCATTAACATTGATTTTGAAAAATATATATATTAAATTTAAAAAAAAGTTTCCACAGTTTGTTGTGGTTCACACAGTCAAAGGCTTTGGCATTGTCAATAAGGCATAAGTAGATATTTTATTGGAACTCTCTCACTCTTCTGATGATCCAGCAATGTTGGCAATTTGATCTCTGGCTCCTCTGCCTTTTCTAAATCCATCTTTAACATCTGAGGGTTCACGGTTCATGTACTGTTGAAGTCTGGCTTGGAGAATTTTAAGCATTACTTTGCTAGCATATGTGCATATGATTATTATTGTTTTATAATATAGTAGACTCATTGATATCTTAAAGCCTTTAAGTAGGTTTATGAGGCATTTATTTCAGTAGCATGGCATTTAAACTTACATTAACGACTGGTAATAAAAACATTAAAAAAATTTTTTTAATAGAGGCTGCATCCAAATGTCCAGACCTTTGCAGAAGAGTTGGGTGTTTTAAAGTCTCAGAGCTGTTGTCAGCTCTTTGCAAAGATTTTTCAGCTGAAGTCCGTATGTCTGTGAGAGACAGTACATTGCCTGCAGTTTGGCATATCATTAAAAATTGAATGAAATGATTTAAAATATTTAAAATAGAGTAGCTCTTTAAAATAACTAGCCTTGATGATAGTGACAATTGAAATTAAGACTGTGAAATATTAAAATATGCATTTTAATTAATTTGAATTCATATTGACTTTCACCTGAGCATGTTCAATGAAAAGTGGTGTTGATACAATCACTTTTAACATGAAGAAGTGGATATGATGACCGATTTACAACAGTGTAATAATGTGAATATATGCATTGCATTTGGCTTTTCCTTTTCACCTCAGGGCCTTATCATCTGATATTCCTTGTGCTTGGAACATACAGTCAACTTTGGCTCTTTTATTTCTCCTTTACTCTTTAGTCACCTTCATCTAGCTAGCTCTAATTTATCCATCAGGTCTCAGATTGCATGTTAATTGTATGTTAGTATCTCAGAGTTGACCTTCTATTCTAAATTAGTTCACCTATTATTCATAGCATCCTATGCTTTTCCTTTATCATTCTAATCATGATTATAGTTAATACTCACTTGTTTGATATTTGTGTAATGAGTTTTATCTTTATTAGACCATTATCTCCATGGGATATAGCATAGTGTCTGGTGCATAATAGATGATCAAAAGGGAGTTGTTATAAAAATGAATGAACAGATAACTGTTATAACACTTAGATCACCAGCAAGGCTGTTACAATTTGTATCTAATCTTTATACAAAATCAGCATGCTTCATACAAATGAATAGAGATAAAGAAAATAAAGTTTCTCTTCTAAAATAGAAACAGTAAGCCACAGTACTTTTAAGACAGAGTACTTGAGGAAGGGACTTTGTTGCTGTTATTTTTTTTTCTCAGTGTTATTGTCTTCTGAGAAAAGAGCACACAGATTCTGCAAGTCTGAAGGCCTCCCACAACACTTCTTTGGTGTTATTCAAAATTGTAATTATTGTTCTCAACCTGTCAATCATAGCAGATGACCTTGGCATGTATGATTGAGTGAAAATAAAGGCTCTTATATGAGAAATGCTTCAAATTTCCCCCTTTCATCTCTCATGTCACTAACAAAAGGAAAAAAAAACTGTACCCATACTCTTTATTATTTTCTTCTGCTCTTTCAAGAAGGGAGATCCTCTAACTACGCCTTTGATTCCTCTCTGTTTCTTTTATGGTTTTGCAACAAAGAATTATTGTGTCTCTTTCCTGTCTTCTTTAAGTCTTTCTATTTAAAAATCATCACCCTCTGAATATGTTCAAGTTTCTTCTATGATAAAAACAAACAAGAGTAAAAAATCATTTTTTGAAAATTCTTCATCTCTCTTTGGGCTTCACTGGTGGCTCAGCTGGTAAAGAATCTGCCTGCAATGCAGGAAACACAGTTTCAATCTCTGAGTCAGGAAGATCCCCTGAAGAAGGGAATGGGTACCCACTCAAGTATTCTTGCCTGAAGAATTCCATGGACAGAAGAGCCTGGAAGGCTACAGTCCATTGGGTTGCAGAGTCAGAAATGACAGAGTAACTAACACACACCCTATGCCTCTAATTCCTCACCTCCAATTTACTCTTTAACCCTCTGTCATCTGGTCTCTGCCCTAATTAATTGAAACTGTGTTAGCAAAAGTTACTAATAATTTCTCCACAATCAAATATAATGGACATTTTCAGATTTTGTCTTATTTGACCTATTGGCTTAGTATTGTTGTCCATAGCATCATTTTTCTCTGGATTTTTTTAAACTTAAACTTAATACCTGCTCATTGTAAAAAAAATATATAAGTAGTGCAGGAAAACTTACAAAAGGAAATAATGCCTTCTCATATGCAGAGATAACCAGTATTTATATTGGTGAACTTTCTGTATGTGTGTACTATAATTCATACAACCTGTTTGTTATTGTTGAACATGTAGTTTTTTTTCCTCAAATTTTAATGTTTAGAAATTGCTCAAGTGAAATTTATGAACCTTTAAGGATTATTGCCCTCACCTTGAAACTTTACTCTCCCAACTCTCTTTCTGTAACCTTACTTTATTTTCTGATACTGCTGTAGCTCTTACAACTCTGGCTAATTTTCTGATGTCTTTGTAAGTTTTACTTTCTCTGCCAGCCCCTTGTGTGTTATTCATTTGGACCCAGTGCTCAAACCTTTTTTCATATGAAATCTTCCCTCAAGGTAATTTAATTTTCTCTCATGACTTTAGTCATCACACAGTGACTGCCAATCCTGTATCTCTAACTCAGGTCACATTCCAGAGTTTCATCACCAATACATCCAATTTCCTACATGTAGGTTCATTCACATGTTTCAAACTTTATGAATCTAACATTGAACCTAGAACTTTACTCAAAGTCTGTGTAATTTCCTATATTATCCAGTTATTGGCCTTTTATATTGTCTCACAAGCCAGAAAAGGCAGAGGAACCAGATATCAAGTTGGCAACATCTGTTGGATTATAGAAAAGGCAAGGGAATTCAAGAAAAACATCTACTTCTGCTTCATTGACTATGCTACAGCCTTTAACTTTGTGGATCACAACAAACTGTGGAAAATTTTTAAAGATAAGGTAATACTAGATGACCCTACCTGCCTCCTGAGAAACCTGTATGCAGGTCAAGAAGCAACAACTAGAACCAGACATGGAACAACAGACTGATTCAAAATTGGGAAAGGATTATTTCAAGGCTGTATATTTTCACCTGCTTGTTTAACTATTATGCAGCGTACATAATGAGAAATGCCAGGCTGGATGAATCACAAACTGGACTCATGATTGCCAGGAGAAATATCAACTACCTCAGATATGCAGATGACACCACTCTAATGACAGAAAGCTAAGAGGAACTGAAGAGCCTCTTGATGAGGGTGAAAGAGGAGAGTGAAAAAGCTGGCTTAAAACTCAACATTCAGAAAACTAAGATAATGGCATCTGGTCCCATTACTTCATGGCAAATAGATGGGGAAAAATTTGAAATAATGACAGATTTTATTTTCTCGGACTCCAAAATCACTGTGGATAGTGACTACAGCCATGAAATTAAGACATTTTGCTCCTTGGAAGGAAAGCGATGACAAACCTAAACAGCATGTTAAAAAGCAGAGACATCATTTTGATGACAAAGGTCCATATAGTCATCAAAATGGACTTATTTGCTTAATGTTTATTATTTGCTTAATGTTTATTATTAAGCAAATATTTTTGAGTACTTTATGTTTCTTCCTGTAGTCATGTTACAGATGTGACAGTTGGATGATGAAGAAGGCTGACCACAGAGGAATTGATGCTTTCAAAATGCTGAGAGTCCCTTGGATTACAAAGAGATCATACCAATCAATTCTAAAGGAAATCAACACTGAATATTCATTGGAAGGACTGATGCTGAAGCTGAAGCTCCAATACTTTGGCCACCTGATATGAAGAGCCAACTCATTGGAAAAGACTGGTGCTGGGAACAATTGAGGGCAGGAGAAGGGAGCGACAGAGGACAATGATTGAATGGCATCACCAACTCAATGGATGTGTGTTTGAGCAAACACGGCAAGATATTGAAGGATAGGGAAGCCTGATATCCTTCAGCACATTGGGTTGCAAAGAGTCAGGCACTGAGTGACTGAACTACAACAACAGGCCAGAACCTTGCCCTAGATTCCTTTCTCTTCCTCGTTCTTTGTATCTAATTGTTTATTAATTCCAGTAGAATCTCCTTAGTATGGTTCATACTTCCCCCTTTTTCATTCATAATACCACTATTTTTATTTTAGACTCTTTTCTTATCTGTATGAATACCTGAATTATCCTCATTGTCTTCAGGTTACCTACCACCAGCTCATATTTCATGCTGTAAGAAATTATCTCTTAAATACTCACATGTGATCATATCACTCTCCTGCTTAAAATAGTCACTGCCTCCAAATTAGCTTCATTGTAAGTCCCATAGGATAGATTCAAACCTCAGCATCTCATTCAAACCTTTGTGAACTGGTCTTTGCGTGTCTTTTCGATGATATTAGGACTAAGTTTCAAGGAACTGTAATTAGAATGGATTATGTTATTCTAAGTGTGCAGTAGTGGAAACAACCACCGATTCAATGTGAACTAAAATCCTTAAAGGCATTTGATGATCAAGTATGGGAAACAATGATACTTGACAGACCTTTGGGTTCCAGTCAGAAGGAAAATGACAAAAATACCTAAGAGAACTGAAGAGGAGGGAGAGTAAGTTAACACAACAAATCAAATCCAGAAACTATTACCAAGTCACTGTAAAAATCTGTGGCATTGAGCTTATGGTGGGTAGGTCTATTAGGTCGACTTAAAGGGTCAAAGTCAGGGTGGAGACTGACAGAAAAATTTGAGATATATCTGACCATCTTTCTCTTCAGACTTTGTGTTGGCTTCCTAACAACTATAGGACAAAATCTAAGATGTTAAAATGACCTAAGAAGGCCTCTATGATCAGGCTATTTACTTGCTACGCAGCCTCACCTCCTGCTACTGCCCTCTTTCACTTTAGGCTCCATCAACACTAAATACATGGTGATCTTTCAAGTCTCTTTGTTTTTTTCACATATTGTTTCTTCTGCCTAGAATGTCCTTCAGTTCCTCATTTCTTCAGTGAACTCCTATTTATTCTTCAAGATCTTAGAGTACTGACATCACCAACTCCAGGAGCCTTCTCTGAATGCGCCTCTTTCACAGAGTTACCCATCCATCAATCCACTCATTTGTTTGTTTATTATTAAGCAAATATTTTTGAGTACTTAGTGTGGGCCAGATGCCATGTAAGGTACTGGGAACATCATGGTTAGAAGAAGGTCAAATGTGATCTTTACCCTTCTTGGCCTTATATTTAGAAATAAATACACACATGCATGTACACACAGACACAAATACACATCCAAATAGATAAAGAAAATAATCATCAGTTTTCTAAGTGCTGTGAATAAAAGAGGCAAGAAACTGTGATACAGAATAATGAGTGTAAGGGATAGATACAGAAGCAACATAATATAAGGTTGAGCCATGTGAAATTGCTAGTATTTGACTACTTTGTTCCATATAATTGGTGATTTTATATAGTTCAACCTAATAGTTGCCTTTCTGAGGAACTGACCCTTAAACTGAGATCTGAAGATGAGATGAAACTGGCCAAGGTGGCTAAGCTCGAAGCTTAGCATGTTCCAGAAACCAAGAGAGGACTGGAAAAAGATAGAATTGAAAAAACTGATGAAATGTAAAAGCTATAAGCAAGCCAGATTGTACTGGATCTTTGTAGGAATTTGGATTGATTTTCATTAAAATATAAAGCCACTAGACTATTTTAAAATCCTTCTGATTTTAGTGTGGGACTAAAAGGGAAGAAAATAAGGGAAAAAATAGGGCTGTCAAGAAGTTGGTATCAAGCGGCAATATAATGTTGTATTAAGTGTACAGGGTTTGGCCTCATGCTGCCTTGATTTAAATCCTGGTTTTACCATTGCCATTTATTATGTCACTTTATGCAAGTTACTTAAATTTTCTAAGCTTCAGTTTCTTCATTTGTATAATAGGATAATGACAGAATCAACTTAATAGGACGTTGATCTATGACTAACCTCTAGATTAGTCTAGAGACTGAATAAGATAATCCACTGCACAACACTAAGCAGTCCCTGGCATCTAATAGAGATTAATAATCCAAATGACAGGTGACAGTACCTGCACTATTTTGATGACAGCATATTTGAAGAGAAGTGAACAAACATGAGACCTCTTGTTGTGGGGGTTTAAACAGCAAGATTTATTAATGAATTGGATGTGTGAACTGAGGGAGAAGGATTTTTCAGACATGACTCCTTGGTTTCTGTCAAACAATGGAGTGCATTGTGCTGCACTCTACTAAAATGGGGAAGGTCTGCCTGGTACAGAATTTGCCTACAGAAATTTCTCTCTTAATACCATATAAGGCAGAATGAAAGAAAGAAAAAAGGTAAGTACCATACAATATAAAAAGAAATAGTTATTTAAAATTTAGATAACAGTCAGAACCTTACATGAGATATGAAAAACACTTTATGTTATATTTACACCACAATGTCTAAAACATGTAAAACTTTTGTGTATATATTATTTTTTCTCAAGGTCTAAGATTTTGTAAACCTTTCTACCATACTATGTGATAAACAGTGAACAATTAAACTTATGTGCTTACTTTGTCTTATACTAAAGGTGTTTTATAATCATTCCATCTGCTTCTCTCACAGAATGGAACCTGCTTGGTATACCAGCAGATGAAGAATTTAAAGAGGGCGTCTGTCTTTATTCTCTTTAGCAACTGAGAGTCTACTCTGGGAACCATCAGGTACCATGGGGAAGCGGGACAATCGGGTGGCCTATATGAATCCTATAGCAATGGCCAGATGGAGGGGCACATCTCAATCTGCAGGCCCAACAATACAAGATTATCTGAATCGACCAAGGCCCACTTGGGAAGAAGTGAAGAAACAATTAGAAAATAAAAAGAAAGGCTCCAAGGCATTAGCTGAATTTGAAGAAAAAATGAATGAGAACTGGAAGAAGGAACTAGAGAAAAGCAGAGAGAAATTATTAAGTGGAAATGAGAGCTCATCCAAAAAAAGAGAAAGAAAGAAAAAGAAAAAGAAGAAATCTTATCCGTCTTCTTCTTCTTCATCAAGTACTGACTCTTCAAGCAGTTCTCCAGATTCTGAAGATGAGGAAAAGAAAGAAGGTAAAAAGAGAAAGAAAAAGAAGAACCATTCATACAAATCATCAGAAAGCTCTCCATGTGATTCTGAATCAGAGAGCAAGGAATCTGTGAAAAAGAAAAAGAAGTCAAAGGATGAAACAGAGAAAGAAAAGTGTATTAGAAGTCTCAGGAAAAAAAGAAAGAAGACTTGTCCTGAGGATAAACCTTTGTCATTAGAGTCCTCATCAGAATCAGATTATGAAGAGGAGATGCAAGCAAAAAAGAAGAGAAGACATGAAGAGCAAGAAAAAGCAACAGAAAAAGCAAAGAAGAAGAAGAAGAAACAGCACAAAAAACATAGTAAGAAGAAGAAAAAGAAATCAGGTTCAAGTCACAAATCAGGATAGTATCAAGAAAAAAAAGGAAGATTTACCTGCTGAATAAAGCAAGGAAGGTCTATAAGAAAATTCAGCTGTGAGTGTTAGAGCATATTTACCAAAATGCATGAGTTTCCCTGTGTTAGTAGAATTATTCCTGGACTTTGTTGCCAGTCAAATGCCACTGTGCCAGAAAGGGCTGTAATTGTTGCCTGCAGCTTAAATGTAGGGTTTTGTTTTGTTTACATGTTTTTCCCTCCACTGGCTAATTTCTCTGAGAGCTAAAATTGTATTGTCATACTAGTGGTTAAAATGTTTAGAATTAAATGTTTTAGATGATAAATAATTCTGACCAAACAATGTATCTAATGTCAAAAGTATCTAATTTGGATACACCTTTAAAATATATTAAGAAATATCCAGGCAACCATAGTTGACCTTTTTGAAGCATGGACTTAACATTAATGTCTCAAAATATTTACATTTGAAGATTAAAATTTATTAATTTTTCTTCTTAATAAACTTTTGTTTACATGGGGAAAGGGCTTGTGGAGGGAAAAGAGTTTGCTATCACTTTGGCGAGCTGAATAGTGTGCCTTTGATACTTACACATCCAATTTTTGCTAGTGCAGCAGCCATTCTTTTCTTCCTTAGTAATGTATGCTGCTTCACATGAACAAGACAGCAATTTACAGTATATGTGAAACCCCAGTTTTATAAAACTTACCTCCACTTCAACAGTACTGAAAAATATTTAGTGTTAGAGTGTTACATTATTTGAATTAACTTTGATACCCTTTGAAGGAGAATCATTTTAAATAGACCCTGGTATTTTTTTATTAATAAATCTTTATCCTAAAATGTTTTGCATGTTTTATACTATTAAGTTTTAATTATCCAGGGGCATTCTATATAATCAGTAATCCTTTTTTAATATGATTTATGCTTAGGGTACAGGTTTAAAGTTCTTAATTTCTTAATCTTACTATATTAATTTCATTACTGTGTTTGATTGCATACTTTCCAAAATATTAGGCATGTAAAAAGAAGGTTTTAAAAAAATATTAATGCCTTCATATTGAAGCTGGTTTACTGTAAGCAAGTTGAATGCCAGACCTCTAGTATGCTGTATGTCTTGTTACATAAAACTACTGCCAAAATCTTAGTATGCTGTTTAAAAATTTGTTGTCTTAAGCATTAATATTGAATTAAAATAGGAGTTAAATTAGGAAATTATAATGTTTCATATTTTATTAAGATTTGGATTTTGTTGCCTCATATTTGTTGCTGATTCATATTTACCTATGCTGAAATAAGTTGAAATTTATTTTTGCTTTACATATTTTATATCAGAGCAATATGAATTATAAATTGATGCCTAAAAAACACCCATTACAGAGGATGTGCTAATTGTAATGTCATATGTACAAAGTATTTTGACATGAGGAGAGAATAAATAGCTATTTTTTTAAGTAGCTGATTTTTCAGCTCCCTGAATCACAAGTAAAATTATTATAAAGATAGAAAACATTTGGTAGATAGATAACATATTGACTCCCCAAATTTTTGCAGTGCATACACCAGAATCTCTCAGTAACATTCTTGGAACATTATAAATGTAATGCCTTGTTAGGTCACACTGAAGCTTCATAACTGTAGCTGTTTCCTTAAATATAGCTATATCTATATGTCAATAAAAACTATTATATTTAAGGGATATTTTTATCCATATAGAGTTTTCCAAAAATTATTTTTATTAAAATATTGAAAAGCATGTATTATTTGTAGAATGTAGCAAAGACATTAACAACTATCAATTATCTATGTGCTTGCATTCACTTCCCAGCCCCTTGTAGTTAGGCAGTGCCATTTATTACTTCTAGCAGAGGGGTTACAGAGAGATTGTAAACAAAAGTGATGTGTCGTTTCAGTACCGGTACAGTAAAACGTCCTGTGTGACCTTCCAGCTCTCTTTACCTGCCACGTGGACCTGAAAGTAGTGTGCTCCAAATAGTGTACCTATAAGATGAATGCAACCTGTATCTCTAAGTCTCTGTTTGTAAGGGATCTGCCCTGAAGAGCTGATGGACTTGGGGTGAATGTTTTGAGTGTGAGAAATAAACTGTTACGTGTTAAGCCACTGAGATTTTGGGTCTTCCTTTTCATTACTGCAGCAATCAACTATCCTACTCTGAATAGCAACATACAACTCTAGAATGTCTGTTTCATTATTTACATAAAATAACTCACTTATTTCTATCACATCTTCATGTAGTCAGCAGAATGATTAAAAATATCATTTATGCCATAACAGAAGGAAATGTTATTTTATTTGCATTGGTTTTTATCTAATGACTGAAGAAGAAAGTGGCCTAGGATATTTCACACTTATCAGCAATAATAACTGTCTAGGAAGTAAAACTACTTCATTATTCCTCTGATTATGGCTAAAACAATCTTCTAGTATAGATTTTCGGAAGGCAGTTTGAAAGCACTCATAGGAATCATTGAAGAATAGGGATGCTATTTTTTACATATAAGTATAGACGATGGTTAAAAAAAGTGACAAGGAAATATATAGAAGACAATAGACTAAGTAGATTTAGGTGAACATTTAATATGTTGCCTTCAGACTAAGAGCTAAATAAGTTATCTCTTATGTGAAAAGCACTACCATTGTTGCTAGTAATGTGCTCTATGTGATTGATAAGAATAGCTTTCGACACAATATTTAAGTAAATTTGTGGGATGGGAAGCAGTGGGAAAGTCAATAAGAAAGTAGACAGATAGGGGAAAATCAATACAATCTAGATTAAGAATGTAATTGCAAGCAGAAAAAAAATTAAAGATCTCAGACTGAAGATAAGGATTATATTGGAGATAAGGAGAATGAATATAATTAGGGGTTCTGGTTTTGTATCTTCTGATACTTTCTTTGGCTATTACAAATTTATTTTGAGAAAGGTTCACCTTTGATATTGTGATTCTGTGGTAATTTTCTGTTTGACCATATTTATTTTACTGAAAGAAGTATTTAATTTGTGATGTAGGTTCGAAGCTACTTCATAACTCATGAAAATTGTAGCCAAATATTCAATCATACCTGTGTACTTCAGAGCTGAACTAGTTTTCCTAGTCCTACTTGAGCTGCAAATAAGATGTATTCTTTCTTCAAATGACTCTATCACTTTTGACTCTCATGACACATGCATCAATCTACCTTGTTGTTGTTGTTCAGTCACTAAGTCATGACTGACTTTTTGCAAGTTGGAATTGATTAAAATTTACGTCCATTGAGTCAATGATGCTATCTATCCATCTCATCCTCTGCTGCCCCCTTATGCTTTTACCTTCAATCATTCCCAACATCGGAGCCTTTTCCAATGAGTCAGCTTTTTGCATGACGTGGCCAGAGTATTGGAGCTTCAGCTTCAGCCTCAGTCTTTCCAATAAATATACAGGGTTGATATCCTTTAGAGTTGGCTGATTTGATCTCCTTGCAGTCCAAAGGGCTCTCAAGAATCTTCTCCAGCACCATAATTCAAAAGTATCAATTCTTCAGCACTAAGCCTTCTTTATGGTCCAACTCACATCCGTATATGACTACTGGAAAAACTATACCTTTGATTATATATAATCCTCCCTGATAACTTAGTTGGTAAAAAAAAAAATCACCTGCAATACAGAAAACCCTGGTTCCATTCCTGGGTTGGGAAGATCCACTGGAGAATAGATAGGCTACCCACTCCTGTATTCTTGGGCTTCCCTGTGGCTCAGCTGGTAAAGAATCCACCTGCAATGTGAGAGACCTGGGTCCAATCCCTGGGTTGGAAAGATCCCCTGGAGAAGGGAAAGGCTACCCACTCCAGTATTCTGGCCTGGAGAATTCCATGGACTGTATAGTCCATGGGGTCACAAAGAGTCAGACACGACTAAGTGACTTTGACTTTCACTTTGATTATACAAAGACCTTTGTCAGCAAATTGGTGTCTCTGCTTTTTAATACATTATCTAGGTTTGTCATAGCTTTCCTTCCAAACAGCAAGTCTTTTAATTTCATGGCTGCAGTCACTGTCTGCTTTGATTTTGGAGCCCAAGAAAATAAAATCGGTCACTGCTTCCAATTTTTCCCCTTCTATTTGCCATGAAGTGATGGGACTGGATACCATGATCTTAGTTTTTTGAATGTTGGTTTCCAGCCAGATTTTTCACTCTCCTCTTTCACTCTCATCAAGTGTCTCTTCAGTTCCTCTTTGCTTTCTGCCATAAGGGTGGTATCCTCTGCATATGTAAAGTTAGTGATGTTCCTCCCGGCAATTATGATTCCAGCTGTGCTTCATCTAGCCCAGCATTTCACATGACGTACTCTGCAAATAAGTGAAATAAGCAGGGTGACAATATACAGCCTTGTCTTACTCCTTTCCCAATTTTGAACCAGTTAGTTGTTCCATGCTAGTTCTAACTGTTGCTTCTTTACCTGCATACAGGCTTCTCAGAAGACAAGTAACGTGGTCTGGTATTCCCCTCTCTTTAAGAATTTTCCACAGTTTGTTGTATCCACACAGTCAAAGGTTTAGTATAGTCAGTGAAGCAGAAGGAGGTATTTTTCTGGAACTCCCTTGATTTCTCCATTATGCAACAAATGTTGGTAATTTGATGTCTGGTTCCTCTGTCTCTTTAAAACCCAGCTTCTACATCTGGAATTTCTGACCTCACATACTGCTGAAGCCTAGGTTGAAGGATTTTGAGCATAACCTTACTAGAACGTTAAGTTAGTGCAATTGTATGGTAGTTAGAACATTTTTTGACATTACCCTTCTTTGGGATTGAAATGAAAACTGATCTTTTCCAGTCCTGTGGCCCCTGTTGAGTTTTCCAAATTTGAAGACACACAGAGTACAGCAGTTTAACATCATTTTTTATCATTGGAAATAGATCAGTTGGAATTCCATCACCTCCACTAGCATTGTTTGTAGCAATACTTCCTAAGGCCCGCTTGACTTCACACTCCAAATCTCTGGCTCTAGGTGAGTGATCATACCATTGTGGTTATCTGGGTCATTAAGACTCTTTTTTGTATAGTGCTTCTGTGTATTCTTGCCAACTCTTGATCTTTTCTTTTAGGTCCTTGCATGAAATTTTCCCTTGATATCTTCAATTTTCATGAAGAGATCTCTAGTCTTTCCCAAATCTTTTGTTTTCCACTGTTTCTTTGCATTGTTTATTTAAGTTGGCCTTCTTGTCTCTCCTTGCTATTCTCTGGAACTCTGCATTCAATTGGGTATATCTTTTCCTTTCTCCCTTGCCTTTTACTTTTCTTCTTTATTTAGCTAGTTGTAGAGCCTCCTCAGACAACCATTTTGCCTTCTTGCATTTGTTTTTCTTTGGGATTTTTGTGTTGTTGTTCACTGCCTCCTGTACAATGTTATGAACCTCTGTCCATAGTTCTTTTGGCACTCTGACTACCATATCTGATCCCTTGAATCTATTCATCAGCTCCACTATATAATCATACAGAATTTGATTTAGGTCATACCTGAATGACCTTGTGGTTTTCTCTGTTCTTCAATTTAAGCCTGAATTTTGCAATAAGGAGCTCATGATCTGAGCCACAATCAGCTCCTGGTCTGTTTTTTTAACTGATTATATCGAGTTTCTTCATCTTTGATTACCAAGAGCATAATCAATCTGATTTCGATATTGACCATCTGATGATGTCCATGTGTAGAGTCATCTCCTGTGTTGTCGGAAGCAGGTGCTTGCTATGACCAGAGTGTTCTCTTGACAAAGCCTGTTAGCCTTTGCTCTGCTTCATTTTGTACTCCAAGGCCAAACTTGCCTGTTTTCCAGGTATCTCTTGACTTCTTACTTTTGCATTCCAATCCCCTGTGATAAAAGGAAAATCTTTTTTTGGTGTTAGTTCTAGAAAATGTTGTATTATGTATTTTGTATATCTGCGGGCTCAGGTTGTTAAGAGCATTGGCTCCTGGATAAGCACTAGTTTAAAATTCTTACCCTGCCATTTCTTGATATGTGACCCTAAGTAAGTTAATTCACCTCTTATGTGTGTTTCCTCAGATACAAAATTAGAAAAACAATATCTATCTCTCTGACTGCTATGAGAATTAGATAAAATAACATTTAAAGCACACAGTTTTGTAATATAGCAAATACTCAATGAATGTTACTTCTTTCCTCCTCTTCCTAACATCATCATCATCATCACCATTATTATTTTATTATTATATCATCATTTTCCTTTCTTCATTGTAGTCTCCTGAAATGTAATGGCTGTTTCATCCTTTATCTCTTCCAATGATGGTACACAGTATTTTGCATATGATAGGTGCCTCATAACTTTCATTAAATTGAATTAGCTGGTCAAGGCCTTGAACAAAGGAGAGTCTGAATAAATCCAGTGTACCATTGCTATGTACCAGCTCACTGACTCAGTTTGTAAATGGCTTATTGAGATAATTCATGTGTCATAAAGTCCATATTTAAAAATATGTAATTCAGTGTATTGTTTAGTATACTCACAGATGTATACAAAGATAACCACAATCCATTAGGACATTTTAATCACTTCAAAAAAGAAATCCTATCCTCCCCATTACCCTCGAGCCTCCACATACTTTCTGTTTCTATAGATGTCATATAAATGGAATTATACAGTATGTGGTCTTTTGTGGCTGGCTTTTTTCACTTAACATAATATTTTCCAGGTCTCTAAAATGAAAGAAAATCTAGTGCATCTTACCAAATTTCTACCAGAACAAAGCGAAATACCACTTTCCATACATAGATATACTGGACATAATTAATCTGACTTGCACATCTTTATTTTTTATTTTTATTTATTTTTTTATTCTTTTCCATTATGATTTATCATAAGATATTGAATATAGTTCTCTGTCCTATAGAGTAGCACCTTGTTATGTATCCATTCTCTACATAAAAGTTTACATCTGCTAACCCCAACCTCCCACTCCATCCCTCCCCCAACCCTCTCTTCTTTGGCAAACAGCAGTCTGTTCTCTATGTCCATGATTCTGTTTCTGTTTCAGAGATGGGTTCATTTGTGTCATATTTTTGATTGCACATGTAAATAATATCATATGATATGTGCCTTTCTCTTTCTTACTTCACTTAGTATGAGAAACTCTGGGTCCATCCATGTTGCTGCAAATGGCAATATTTTGTTTTTTATAGCTGAATAATATTCCATTGTATATGTGAACCACATCTTTATCCATTCATCTGTTGATGGACATTTAGATTGTTTTCATGTATTGACTATTGTGAATAGTGCTAACTTGCACTTCTTTGAAATCCTAATTATACAGCAATCTAGTTGAGGAATTATATTTTCTGGATGTAGAAATGCTCAAATAGGTATTCATAAGAAGAAATTGGATCAATTTTTATGATGGAGGCTGATAATATTAACACACCATGAGTATGATTTTTTGCTCAGAAACTTGCTAAGAACAGAACTGTTTTAGGACATCTTGAATATGCTAATATTCCTTCTAATAAACTGCTGTGAATGGTATAATTAAGAACTTTTATAAATGGTGTCTTTAGATATTTTTTCTTAGAAGTTGTTTACAAAAATTAATAATATTTCCATGATAAATCATCTTATTGCTAGTTATTTTTAGTATCTTGTTTCCCACATGGAGAAAATAAAACTTTTATTTTTCCTTGAGTTTAAGCTAACATAAATTTATAGAGTTACTTTATATACTGAAAAATCCATCACCCATTTTGCTATCCTACTGAAAACTCAAAATTCTATAGCTCTTGGAAACTTATGAAATATAAGTAGAATAGAAACTAACTTAGTAATCATTAAAATAACCATTTGTATCAATTAAAATAGTTATATTAAGTCATCAAATATTTATATGAACTTGATTTTTCAAAAAAGGCTTGATCAAATGTTTTTAGCAATAGTACTATATAAGAATAACTGGTTAAAATATCATCTTGTAAAATCCAGGTTATTCTCCACACAAGAAAAACCTGGGTGGACTGAGAGTCTCTGCATTTGGTTTGTACATTCTACTCTGTGACAGGCCTGTAGACTATGAGGTTAGTATTCCCACCATTCAGACTATTCCCTGATATTTTTAGGCTCTGTGGAATTGCATCAAAGAGTTTTAGATAAGGATGCTGACAACTTAGAAAAGTATTCTTTCATTTATTACTTTACTTATAGAGTCTGATTATATGTAGTATTTTCAGCAAAAGCCTGTTTCACAGAAATAATTTTAAAGGCTATCTTCAAAAAATTTAATTGATACTAAAAATTAAAGGTTTTGAAAAAATAAAGGTAATGAACCCTGTTCGCTTTCTCATTTCCTTTGACAGCATTGTATCAATCTTTTACAGGATTCAAATACATAGTCTGGCCAAAGGGCCCCCACCCCACATTCTCTGAAGGGTTACTATAGGAAATTAACTCTTCCACCAAAGGAACTTTTTATTATCTCCTCCCCAACTTCATGGCAGGATTATTGTTGCATATATTTAAAATAAGTACTTATGTCTTTCTTTGTTTCCAGACTTGAAAATCCCTTTTCATATGAGTATTTCTAAGTCTTCTCTATACACAGTTATAGCTGTCTGTTGATAGCTATGAGACTACCTTCCTCTCATCCCAATTCAGAACCTAGGCCAATCATTTTACTGACAGTCATTTCACCTAAGCATTGTTATTATATAATTGATGTTAAATGCTATGAAATAGGAGCTTGGTAAAACTTATTAGTTTTGATTAATATGTTGCAGTTTTTACCATAAACTTTATTTGCCAACTTAAGTGCAGAAACTTAATGCCAAATTTGGAGGCAGTACAGTGTAGAAATGCAGGCCTTGAAGACCACCTGCCTCACAGCAGCCCTACAATTAAATGAGTTAATCCATGGAAAATATTTAGGCTTTCAGACTCTCCAGCTTTTCAACCACTACTATTTTTTTTTTCCATTTCAAAAGCAACAGATACCCTTTGCATCCCAATATAGCACCTTACTGCCCCCAATTCTTAACACTCCCTTCCTTTATGTATGTGTGTATGTATCTACATCAGTATATCACCAAAGTGCAAATAGTAAAATAAATTCCCTGCATTTTTAAGATCTCACTTTCTCCTGTCTTCTCTTCATGAAATAGATTTTCTTCTTTCACAGAGGTAATTATAATCCTCTTTCTGTCTTTGGTGGCCCAAAGCAACTTAATTAGTTTGTAATCAGTATATCTCAGTTTCAACCCATCCACCCCAAAATATAATCTTTATTCTATTTGTTTACCTATTTTTTAAGATGTAAACAATCCATTCCTTATCCCCAAATTCAGAGTATTAATTTTTATAGATCTTCTTCAGATATAATCTAGAGAAAGATGTTTCCCTTTGTTATAGCCTCTTTACTCACATAAAGATTTGTAAGTACAACAAACTTAATAGAAAGTGAAGAACCATATTATAACCCCATTACATCTATCACAAATGAACAGGAGGGAAAGCAATGAATAAAATTCATGATGTAGAATAACTCAAGGCAATCTCAATAATATGTCAGTGTGTAAAACAAGATAGAAATATGAATATCAACCCACCAGGTGTGAAGCTGGTATATATTTTGTCATTAAGGAGTCATTTAATGTCTGCTCAAGACTGATGGCTATGTATTTCTAGACCTAACCAAACCAACCTAGACAGCATATTAAAAAGCAGAGACACTACTTTGCCAACAAAAGTCCATCTAGTCAAGGCTATGTTTTTCCAGTGGTCATGTATGGATGTGAAAGTTGGACTATAAAGAAAGCTGAGCACTGAAGAATTGACGCTTTTGAACTGTGGTGTTGGAGAAGACTCTTAAGAGTCCCTTGGACTGCAAGGAGATACAACCAGTCCATCTTAAAGGAGATTAGTCCTGGGTCTTCATTGGAGGGACTGCTGTTGAAGCTGAAACTCCAATACTTTGACCACCTGATGCAAAGAGCTGACTCATTGGCAAAGACCCTGATGCTAGGAAAGATTGAGGGCAGGAAGAGAATGGGATGACAGAGGATGAGATGGCTGGATGGCATCACCGACTCAATGGACATGGGTTTGAGTGAACCCCAGGAATTAGTGATGGACAGGGAGGCCTGGCTTGCTGTGGTTCATGGGGTTGCAAGGAGTCGGACATGACTGGGTGACTGAACTGAACTGAAGAATCCCATATGAATGATTTCTATAGGCCCAATAGTCCTATGTAATATTGAATAAATGTTTAACAATCACATTCTAAAAGATAATTGCAATTAAGTAACAGGACAAAAATCAATTGCTGTATATATTATATATATATATGTATATATATATATATATACCCATATATGTGTATAAAATTTTTATAGACTGACTATATATATCTGATAGCCCAATGACTCATTTGGTAAAGAATCCGCCTGCAATGCAAGAGACCCAGGTTCGATTCCTGGGTTGGGAAAATTCACTGGAGAAGGGAACGGTTACCCACTCCAGTATTCATGGGCTTCCCTTGTGATTCAGCTAGTAAAGAATTTGCCTGCAATGAAGGAGACCTGGGTTCAATCCCAGAGTTGGGAAAATCCCCTGGAGAAGGGAATGGTTACCCACTCCAGTATTCTGGCCTGGAGAATTCCATGGATTGTACAGTCCATGGGGTCATAAAAAGTCGGACACGATTGAGTGGCTTTCACCTCACATAGATATCTGGCTTGTACCTACCCAGCCATAGATAGTAGACTCTACCAAGAGCACTGCCTGGGGGATTGTATCAATCAGAGATCTAGTCAATTAGCAGAATTCACACACAATTTAGGATAATTTAAAAGGGTTTCTTTTATTTTTTTATTATTGTTTTATTTTTGGAAGTTCTAGGTATGTCAATCAAGGAAGAAAAAGAAGTAAAGGGAATTCAGATTGGAAAGGAAAAATTAAAACTAAAACTCTCACGGTTTGCAGATGACATGATACTATATCTAGAAAATCTTGAAGAGGCCACCAGAAAATTATAAGAACTAATCAATGAGTATAATAAGGTCACAAGATATAAAATTAATGCACATAGATCCCTTGCATTCTTATATACTAACAATGAATAATCATAAAGGGAAATTAAGGAAACAATCCCATTCACCATTGCAACAAAAAGAATAGAATACCTAGGAAAAAACCTACCGAAGGAGATAAAAAGCCTATATGCAGGAAACAATAAGACACTGATGAAAGAAATCAAAGATGACACATACAGATGGAAAAATATGCCATATTCTTGGATAGGAGGGGTCAATATTGTGAAAATGACAATACTACCTACGGCAATCTGCATATTCAGTGCAATCCCTATCAAACTACCAATGGTATTTTTCACAGAACTAGAACAAAAAAATTTACAATTCATATGGAAACACAAAAGCTCCTAAATAGACAAAGCAATCTTGAGGAAGAAAAAAGAAAAACAGCTGGAAGAATCAGGCTCCCTGACTTCAGACTATACTACAGGGCTACAGTACTCAAGACAGTATGGTACTGGCACAAAACCAAAAATATAGTTCAATGGAACAGAATAGAACGCCTAGAGATAAACCCATGCACCTATGGTTACCTAATCTATGACAAAGGAGGCAAGGATATACAATGGAAAAAAGACAGCCTCTTCAATAAACTGGAAAACTGGATAGCTACATGTAAAAGGGTGCAATTAGAACTCTCCCTAACACCACACACAAAAATAAACTCAAAATGAATTAAAGACCTAAATTTATCTAGAGTGAAGTAAGCCAGAAGGAAAAACAACAATACAATATACCAATGCATATATATGGAATTTAGAAAGATGGCAGCAAGAACCCTGAATGTGAGACAGCAAAAGGAACGCAGATGTATACAAGAGACTCATGGACTCTGTGGAAGAGGGCAAGGGTGGGATGATATGGGAGAATGGCATTGAAACATGTTAATTATCATATGTGAAATCAATCGCCAGCCCAGGATTGATGCTCGGGGCTGGTGCACTGAGATGTCCCAGTGGGAGGGAATCAGGAGGGATGAGGGAGGGGGGTTCTGGAGGGGAAGCATATGTAAACCCATGGTGGCTTCATGTCATTGTATGGCAAAACCAATACAATAAAGTAAAGAAAATTTTTTAAAAAAAAGACCTAAATTTAAGTCCAGATGCTATAAAACTCTTAGAGGAAAACATATGCAGAACACTCTTTGACATAAATCAGAGCAAGATCTTTTCTGACTCACCTCCTAAAGTAATGAGAATAAAAAAAAAATAAACAAATGGAACTTAATTCAACTTCAGAGCCTTTGCACAGCAAAGGAAACCATAAACAACAAAAAGACAATCCTCACAATGGGAGAAAATATTTACAAAGAAGCAACAGAGGATCAATCTCTAAAATATGCAAACAGTTCCTGCAACTCAGTATCAAAACAATAAACAACCCAATCAACCTAAATAGACATTTCTCCAAAGAAGATATATATATATAGTCAAGAGTTACATGCTCAAAATCACTAATTGTTAGAGAAACACAACTCAAAACTACAATGAGATATCACCTCACACCTGTCAGAATGGCCATTATGAAAAAATCTAAAAACAATAAAACCTGGAGAGGGTGTGGAGGAAAGTAAACCTTCTTGCACTGCTGGTGCAAATGTAAGTTCATACAGCAACTATTGAGAACCATATGGAGATTCCTTAAAAAACTAAAAGTAGAACTACCATGTGACCCACCAATTCCACTACTGGACATATACCCAGAAAACAAAAACATAATTCAAAAAGACACACATGCACCCCAATGTTCATTGCAGCACTATTTACAAGAGCCAGTACATGGAAACAGCCTAAATGTCCATCAACAGAAAAATGGATAAAGAAAATGTGATACACATATACAATGGAATATTATTCGGCCGTAATAAGGAACAAAATTGGGTCATTTGCAGAGTTGTGGATGGACTGTCTTATAGAGTGAAGTGAGTCAGAAAGAGAAAAATATTGTAAAATTACAAAACAGGAATAGAGACACAGATGTAGAGAATAAATGTATGGATATCAAGTGGAAAGGGGGGGATGCAATGAATTGGGAAATTACGATAAACTATTGATACTATGTATAAAATATATGTAACTAATGATAACCTACTGTACAGCACAGGGAACTCTACTCAACGTTCTATGTTGACCTGAATAGGAAGGAATATTTGTTTTTAAAAAGAGGGTATTTGTATATGTAAGCTGATTCACTTTGCTGCACAGTAGAAACTCACACAACATAGTAAAGCAACTATACTCAATAAATTTTTCTTAGAAAACTTTTTAATCGAAGGGTTTATTTATAAAAGAATTATTTACCAAAGTGTTGGCAGAATGTAGGAGAACCATATAAGATAGTGTGGTAACCTAGAGATAGTAATAATGAGTTGTTACAACTTCTAGACCTGAAGAGGTAAGAATTGTGTATAGAAGACCACCTTGGATTGAGCCTGGTCACAGTTAGCCTGATGTGACATTTCAGAGAACAAATTCCCTGATCTCACTTTGTCTTTCTTTCTGATCTCCTGTCCTGGTTCCCCATTAGCTCTAACTGATTGGAAATCAGAAGTCATGGGATTTTGACAATATAGTCCAACATAGGTCAGCCTCCTGGGGCACCAAGTCAGTTGAAAAAGGGTGGAGAGAAGAGCTTCAGGGTCAAGTGAAAGTTAATCAGCACTGGTGGTGGTTTAGTCGCTAAGTTGTGTCCAACTCTTGTGATCCTGTGAACTGTAGCCTGCCAGGCTCCTCTCTCCATGGGATTCTCCAGGCAAGAATACTGGAGTGGATTACCATTTCCTTCTGCAGGGTATCTTCCCAACCCAGGAATTGAACCCAGGTCTCCTGCATTGCAGGCAGATGATTTACCAACTGAGCTATGAGGGAGGCCCATAATTAGCACCATAAATCTCTTTTACACTTCAGCATCCATTCTTGTCCTTCATCTGAGTAAAAATTTCATGTCTCCACCCAAGGAGTTGCATGAAGTTACACAAGCTACTATATCATTGCAAGGTGGTATCATTTCGATCATACTTCCTGTAAAATATTAGCTGCTACTGTTCATTAAAATAGTGATGGAGTGTAGGGGAAAAGATAAAAGGAATGAAAAGCATAGTTGGTAACCACAGCTGCCTTTCCTCTCCCATTCCCTGCTTGCCTTACCCTCTGTTAGTACTTGAATGGATGAGGTTCTTTACCTAGTTGGGTGTAACAAACCTTCATTCCTGATGGATCTGAATTGTATGGCCCTGACTTTGTTGGGTTGTTGCAGTTTTCAGTTGATGTGGACAGTTGAGCAAGGGGTTGCCTCTTGTTACTCCCTTTCCCAGCTGTCAAGGCTCCAGATTCTGAACATAATCCTCTTTGTCCCATTGTATAGCAACAACTAAAGTTCCTCCTAAAATCAGATTAACTACTTAGTTCAATACAGTGACTCCCCTCTTTGAATATTGGTTTAGTGGCCTGTGTGCAGTGCAAGCTAAGTCACTTCAGTCGTGTCCGACTCTGTGACACTATGGACTGTAGCCCACCTGTCTTCTCTGTCATGGGATTCTCTAGGCAAGAATACTGGAGTCTGTTGTCATGGCCCTCTTCCAGGGGATCTTCCTGACCCAGGGATCAACCCTGCATCTCCTGTAGCTCCTGCACTGCAGGCGGATTCTTTACCACTGAGCCACTGGGGAAGCCCTGGCTTAGTAGCATGTAGAGCTAAAAGAGAGAGAGAAAAAAAAGCCTACAAAGTAATTCCAGCTTGTCATCCATCATGACCTTATTTCCTGGAGGAGATATTCCTCCCTTATACACTAAGATTTCCAAAACCACCAAGCCCAAGATTGTGGGAATGGAAGCAAAAATTCTTCAAGTATATTACAAGCTATAGTTGTAGGAAGGCCACACCTACCCACCACTTAGTTCCTGGTTATGGGAGAAATTGCACCATTTATTGGTCATTGGTTTGAGGCATACACTGGCATCCTTTAGGACAGCATCTTAAACTTGCATGTTGTTTTTTTCTATTCATCATAAAAAATGAATCTTCAACAGATCACATATGACACATAATGTGTGTGTATGTGTGTGTGTGTGTGTGTGTGTGTGTGTGTGTGTGTGTGTGTGTGTGTGTA
>ML660681.1:2583335-2595289 GCA_007570785.1 Antilocapra americana | reverse complement strand
CTGCCAACAAAGGTCCATCTATTCAAGGCTATGTTTTTTGCAGTAGTCATGTATAGATGGGAGAATTAGACTATAAACTCTATGAGTGCAGATGATGCTTTTTTTTTTTTTAATGATAGCAAGTATTCCTACGTGTTTTATTTTGACATATAATTGACATGTAACATTACTTTTCAGGTGTAAAACATAATGATTCAATATTTGTATATGTTGCAATATCATCTCTGCATTAAATCTAGTTACCATCTCTCACCACAGAAAACTTTGATGAGAATTTTTAAGACGAACTCTCTTAGCAATATAATATTACTAACTACATACATGCTGTATATTACATTCCCATGAAATTTTATAATGGGAAGTTTTTTTTTCTCCCTTTTATTGTTTTTGCCATACAATGTCATGATATCACCATGGGTTTACATATACTCCCCCTCCAGAAACCCCCCCCTCCCCCCTCCCTCCTCCCTCCCCCCCTGGGAAATCTCGATGCACCAGCCCCTAGAATCAGTCCTGGGCTGGCGATTGATTAGACATATGATAATTAACATGTTTCAATGCCATTCTCCCATATCATCCCACCCTTTCCCTCATCCACAGAGTCCACGAGTCTATTCTATACATCTGCGTTCCTTTTGCTGTCTCACATGTTGGGTTCTCATTCATCGCTGCATTGTTTACAATAGCCAGGACATGGAAGCAACCTAGATGCCCATCAACTGACGAATGGATAAGAAAGCTGTGGTACATATACACAATGGAATATTACTCAGCATTAAAAAAAAATTCATTTGAAGCAATTCTACTCAGATGGACGAAACTGGAGCCCATTATCCAGAGTGAAGTAAGCCAGAAGCAAAAACAACAATACAGTATATTAACACATATATATGGAATTTAGAAAGACAGATGATGCTTTTGAATTGTGGTATTGGAGACGACTCTTGAGAGTCTCTTGGACGGCAAGGAGATTCAACCGGCCCTAATTGATTTCCTAAAGGAAATCAGTCCTGAATTTTCACTGGAAGGACTGATGTTGAAGCTGAAACTCCAGTAGTTTGGCCACCTGATGAGAAGAGCTGACTCATTGGAAAAGACTGTGATGCTGAGAAAGATTGAAGGCTGGAGAAGAAGGGAATCACAGAGCATGAGATGGTTGGATGGCATCACCGACTTAATGGACATGAGTTTGAGTTAACGCCAGGAGTTGGTGATGGACATGGAGGCCTGGAGTGCTTCAATCCATGGGGTCAAAAAGAGTCAGACATGACTGAGCAACTGAACTGAACTGATTCTTTATCTTCTACCTGAAAATAACATCTATTTATGAATATGCCAGTCTTTACCCTGAAGGAGCTCATAGTCTAGTTTTAATAGACATATAGGAAAAGAGATTGATTTTACATAGCAAGGTAAATTATTCCAACAGTTAACTAGAAGCTGATGTTCCCCAGCTTTAAAATTTCAGCCATAATCTCTTCTCCTAAGCCTTAAACTATTTATCAAAACCTCTGTTAGATAACTTTATTATCATATTCACAGGCACTTCTAAGTTGATATGCCTCAGATGAACTTTTTTTTATCCCTACATGACTTTTGGAGGTCTCAATGTTATGAGTATTTCTGGAAATTGCCTTTTCCTCACTGTAAAAGAAACCTCTAAAGTAAATTAATTTACTTTTGAATATTTTTGCCTGTATTATTCCCTATAAAATAAGAATTATTATAATAAGAATAATTATACACACAAATATCACATGGAGTCATGGAGAGGTACAAAAAGGTTAGCATATAAATAAAGATCTTGAAACAATGTCATATATAGTGAGAGATATGCTGCGAATAGTCTCTCAGTCATGTCCAACTCTTTTTGACCCCATGGACTAATGTAGCCCACAAGGTTCCTCTGTCCATGGGGTTCTCCAGGCAAGAATAATGGAGTGGATTACTATGCCCTCCTTCAGGGGATCTTCACACCCCTGGGATTGAAACCAGGTCTCCCACTTTTCAGGTCGATTCTTTATTGTCTGAGAAGCCCAAGAATGCTGGAGGGGGTAGCCTATCCCTTCTCCAGGGGATCTTGCTACCCAGGAATTGAACTGGATCTCCTACATTGCAGGCAGATTCTTTACCAACTGAACTACCAGGGAAGCCCATTAGTAAGGAATACATATTTATTTTATAAATATTATTAAGATAATAAGATATATTTAACATAGCATGTGACCAAAGCATTATTTAGGATTGCATCATTTTGTTTCTATGCCTTTGATCTTTTTTGGTATTACTAATTTTAAGTTTTGTTATCAAAAGTTAGCCTGTGTTACTTCTGCACAATTGACTTTATTTACATTTTCTTGGTAACAATATAAATTTTTATGTACAAAGAGAAACATTTTGATAAAAAGGTATAATCTCAGTAGGTTATGGACTTCAAAGCATACTTGCTAATTCTCTTATTTATTTGATTTAATTTCTTCCATGTTATTTAATTTTTGTTTTGTATTATCTGTTGTAGATTGATGAGTTGAACATATCATGCTACAATTTTGTCTCCCTCAATTTCTCTTTGTTTCTAGTATTTTCTAACTACTTTTGCATCATATATTTTGGCCTTTCTTTACCTTTGTGCTCAAGGCGGGTCTCTTGTAAACCATATATCACTGAATTTTATTTTTAACTCACTCTGAGGTGTTACATGATTTAATGGATGGATCTTGGCCACTTACGTTCTTCGTGATAATTATTGTATTTTGCTACCAGGTAAGATCAGAGTTTGTTTACTTATTTATTAATTTGCAAAGGATATCCAATTGCTATTGTAGTACCAAGATCTTTTTTTCCTTGCTGACTGACAGCTGGGGCAAGACTTTGCTCCTAAAGGACACTTGTGTTACTTCTCAAGCTTCCCATGTTCTCCCCTTTTATGGGAGTGAGTTGAGTCCCTCTCATTCTTTAAATTTGACATTCCCTTATGCCACATCTCTAACTTCAAATGAAAAAGGAAAATTGTTGCATTTAAGGGATCATGTAATGACATTGGGTCTACTTGATGATCCAGCTTCCCGGGTGGCTCAGCGGTAAAGAATCCGTCTGCAACGTAGGAGTCACAGGAGACTCAAATTTGATCCTGGCTCAGGAAGATCCCCTGGAGGAGGACATGGCAACCCATTCCAGTATACTTGCCTGAAGAATGCTGCAGATAGAGGAGCCTATCAGCCTACAGTCCATAGGGTCACAAAGACTGAAGTGACTTAGCACGCAAGCACTTAAATAATCAAGGATGATCTCTATATTTTAATATAGTGACATTAATTACTTCTGCAAATTCCTTTTTGTCACATATTAATAAGTTCCTGGTATTAGAATTGTGGACCATTTGGGGGATATTATGTCTACCATAGTACCTCTGGCCCACTGAGATTCATGTCCCTTCCAAATGAAAACTATGTTCACTTCCCCCAAAGGTCCTCAAAGTTCTCATCCTATTATAGCATCAATTCCAAATCCAAAGCTCTCATACAAATCTCAGCAACTCAGTAATCCCAAATTTCATCATCTAAACCAGGTGTGGATGAGGCTTTGACTACAATCCATTAAGTTCAATTCCTAGGGCATAGTTTCTTTCCATCTGGGGATCTGTGAAACTGAAAAAAACAAGTTTCTGCCCCCAACATACACTTGTGGCATAGGCATATGATAGCAGATTATAGATATTCCATTTCCAAAAGGGGATATTGAATTGTAAAAAAGAATCATCAGTCCAAATGAGTTTTGAAATCCAGTTGTTCAAGCTCCCGTATTGCTCAGTACCTGGAAATAATTGTCTGTAGCTCTCAACTTTGCCCTCTAAGTTCTTCTCTCTTGTCTCTTGACTCTGCCCTCTGAGTCATCTTTCCTTTTTCATGAAAAGTAACACATGTTTGCAGCTGAGTAGTTTTGTCAGCCTGCTTACCACCAGTAGCATTTTGAAGGTTCAGCAGGCTTCTTCCATTCTGTACTCTCTCTGTCCTTTTCAATCCAAGTTGGCAGTGTTTTTGCTGATATAAAATTTTAAGAACTTTGTGGGTCTCCTGTGGTTGTCACAAGAATTCAGCTCATTAGACAGAAGTTAGGCCTACAAATCTTTCTGAGAAGATCCCTTTTCCATTTTTGGCTTCTGCTGAGATGTCTAAAAGATAATATGCTTAAAATTCCTAGACACTCCCTAATTTCTTCCAGCCAATTTGAATCACACCCTCAATCTTTTCAAAGAACATTTTGTCTGACTGAATAATCTGATCTTTGGGCATCTGAGTATGCTAGGAATTTCCTGAATCATTAAGTCTTGATTCCTTTTAGTTTCACAGTACTTCCTTTTTTATTTTTTTTAATTCAGTACTTCTTTTAATTTGTCTCTTGTCTCATAAACATCAAGAGAAAACCATCTTCAACACTTTCCTTGGAAATCACATCTAATTGTCCAGACTTTCATTTACAAATTCTGCTTTCCATATCACTGCAGGATAATTCCACTGAACTGACAGCCAATGCAGGACATGGGTCCCTTGTCCTCCAGTTTCTAAGGACATGTTTCTTTCTTTCTTTTTTTCCTGAGCCTTCAACAGTAGTATTCTCCAAGTCCAGATTTCATGTTGATATGGAATTTCTCTAAATTGTTTAGAATTTTTTTGAAATTTCCTCTCTTCCTTCTGAGCCTTTACAAGCAGCATCCATATTTCTACTGACAGGGTATTGGAGACAATATAGACTTTTTTCCTATCATGTTCTTCAAATATCTTCAAACCATCACGCTCAAATGATTCCAAACCTGTTTGCCTATTTTTTTTTATATAACTACCTCACTTCTGATATACATTCTTTTCCCACTTCTACCTTAACAAATTACTACAAATCTTAAAACAGAACTCATTATTGATTCCACAGTTCTGTAGGTTAGAAACAAAGGCATAACATCATTCAGCTGGGTCCTCTGTACAAGTTCTCACAAAACCTAAGTCAAGGTGTCAGCAGAGCTGCATTCCTTACTGAAGAATCTGGGGGAGAATCTGCTTTAAATTCAGGTGTTGGTCGAGTACATTTCTTTGAATCTGGACCTCTCAAGTTCCTATTTCCTTGCTGACTGTCAGCTGAGATTGGTCTTTTCTTCTAGAAGCTGCTTGCATTCTTTCTCATGCTATCCATGTGTCTCCCTCTAGCAGTAGCACATTGAGACCTCATTTACTTTAAATTTCTCTGACTTCCCTTTCTTCTGATTTCATCATCAGTCATGACCTTAATTGCATCTGCACTGTTCCTTTTCCCGTGTAACATACCATATTTACTGGTTCCAGGGATTAGTGTGTGGGCATCTTTGGTTGGCCTTTCTACCTACTTCAATTTTTTAAGTAAATTAACAGGAAGAAAAATACTCTTTTATATTTACCTCTGGTAGTTGCTTTTAACAGTTTTCCCAGATGTCTTAGTTGAAATCAGTGTAAGAGAGGGACTACAGTTGACATACTGAATCTCGATTGGCACCAGAAATCCTAACTTTGATTTTTAATTAATTAATTAAAAAGCAAGTGTTTACTGAGTAACTTCTATGCACTTAACACTGAGGTACCAGGCAAAGAAAAAGATAGGTTATTGTTCCTGATCTTAAAAAGCTGGTAGTCTTTGTAATGAAGAATAAAATCTCATTAAATTCTGATATTCGGGAAGTTTAAGCTATATTCCTTTTTAAAAGAACTGTTTTTCTGCAAATTTGTGACTCTGTCCTCCGGTAGCTATAATTTATTAATAGAATTTCATCACAAAAAGAACAAGGCAGCTCTTGAAATATCGGCATATTCATGAATAGCTGATTTAATTTTCTGATTGACCTTAAAAGGCTGTAACAGTTGCAAAAGAAAACAAAAAATTAGCTATTTGAAAGCTGCTGCTATTCAGCCTTATTTCAGCATTTCCAAAAGGTTATTTGTGTAAGTTTGAGGGTGAAGTTTGGGGAGACAATGAGAGCTAAAAAAGAAGCATGTACACATACAAAAAGGATTTTACATATATATATTATGAGATGGAAAGGAAAGAGAGAAATTGAGTGAACATGTGAGGAATTCTTTGAAGGCTGAGGTAATGGCTTTAGTTGCAGAGTCAGTGCTGTTAAGAGGACAGTGTTAATTACTTGGTTGATAGTTCACAGAAGGAATTACCCATTCTACTCTCAACATCATCAGAGGAAACTTCTACTGTTTGTCAGGAGCACTTCAGGAAGATATCTCTGGTATTGAGTTCTTAGGAAATGATCTCCTTGACATAACAAAATAACACCAGTGCATTGATTAAGAGCCCAGTTTCTTAAGAGAGATGGTCTAGAGTTGAATCCTGGTTCCATGCAGTCTGGGAATACTTTGACAAAGTTATAAAGTGCCTCTGTACCCCGATTTGTAGGATGGGAACATTAATAGTAGCACCTGGCTCATTAGGTTATTGTGACGATCAGATGAGTTTATAAATGCAAAAACTTAGACTAGTACCTGGTGAAAAGTGAATACTTTGCTAGTTGCTGTTGTTCCTGGAGTCAGTAACAATATTATTTAGCACTTTGGACTCGATGTACAACTAGCAGGAGATATCCTCCACCTCAGTGATGACCTTTTGGAGCTTTGCAGGTAATTTGAAGACAAAGACACTTGGCAAACAGAACATTAAAATATTTTCTTGAACTCATAGTGTCTTCAATGCCATAGCTATGAGGTCAAGTCCTAGTTCAAGTCTGACTGATAGTGAAAGAGACAAAAAGGAAACACATACATTTTCACCAACGTTCACTAGAAAGTAAACTTTATGAAAGTAGTGGTTTTCTTTTGTTTCACTACCTCCCTAAACATAGTGTTAATCATCTATATGACTTTGGGATAGACAAACATTAAGGGCAACTTACTTATATGAGTGAAGATAATTAATTAATAAATTTCTCCCATCATCATAAACTCCTATTTATCATCAACTCTTATTTTATTCAAAAGCTTCTTCTTGTCATTTGATATTCCAGATAGGCCATAACCAGATGTCTAGGGATCCCAAGCCAACTATTGAAAAGCCTATTGAGTCTGCCAAAACATTTCTTAGTATTTTTCCATAAGATGTTGGAAAAACCTGAATGAACATTTGGGCCAATTGAATAGATGTATCCACGTTTCCTAATATGTAGCCATTTTTTAACAGGCAGAGGTCAATGGTGTTCTAAAGTAATTATGTGAATTAAAGAATAAAAGAAAAGTCATTAAGCAGATAACTGCCCATTCAAAGCAATCAGTCCTTCATTTTTCTAATGCAGTTTTCTTTTTCAAATTTTAGCATAGATCAGAATCTTCTAGAAAGCATGTTAAAACAAATTGTTGGCCTTCAGTCACAACATTTTTGATTCAGTTGTTCTGAGATGGAGGCCCAATGATTTACATTATTTTCTTTCAAAGTTGAAATATAGATGATTTTTTTTCTTGGAGAAGGAAATGGCAACCCACTCCAGTATTCTTGCCTGGAGAATTCCATGGACAGAAGAGCCTGGCGGGCTACAGTCTGTGGGGTTGCAAAAAGGCAGACATGACTGAGCAACTTACACTTTCATAGTTCGTTTACAATGTTTCAGATATACAGCAAAGTGATTCAGTTATATATATACATATTCTTTTTCAGATTCCTCTCTGAATTCAATTACAAGATATTGAATATCGTTTCCAGTACTATACAGTAGGTCCTCATTGTCTATTTTATACATAGTAGTGTGCATACATTAATCCTAAACTCCTAATTTATTCCTCCCCCACACAGTTCCTCTTTGGTAACCATAAGTTTGTTTTCACAGTCTGTGAGTACATTTCTGTTCTGTAAATATATTAAGTCTCTTACTTACGAACCTTCAAGTTGCAGACTTTCAAAGATGCAAACATGGGTTCCATCAGCATCAGTCTCCATCAACATCAGACATGAGTGAAATTGCAGCCTACCATTTGTCTCCTATTGCTCTTCAACTCTATCATCTCCTACCTCCTCTCCCCCTTCCACTCTTCTAGCCTGTTCACTCGAGGTCAGCCCCTGTACGCCAGCTGTTATAATGTGCTACTATAATTTTCATGGTACTATACTGTAAGATTTAAACTTTATTTTTGTGATAATTTTTATGTGTTATTTGTGTGAAAGTATTATAAGCCTATTACAGTACAGTACTATACAGTATAGTCAACTGTATTAGTTGGGTACCTAGACTCCCTTTCTTGGACTTATGAACAAGTGGAGTTATGAACGTGCTCTTGGAATGGAACTCGTTTGTATGTACGAGACTTACTGTAAGTTCATTCATATTATTTTTTTTAGATGTCATATATGTGATATCATATGATATTGTTTTTCTTTGTCTGACTTACTTAGTATGATAATCTCCAGGTCTATCCAGTTGCTGCAAATGGCATTATTTCATTTTTTATGACTATTATTATTCCATTACTTTTGTATGTACCACATCTTTATCCATTTATCTATCGGTGAATTTTATGTTGCTTCCATGACTTAGCTACTGTAAGCAGCTCTGCAATGAACATTTGGGGTGCATGTGCCTTTGTGAATTACATTTTTGTCTGGTTGTATGCCCAGGGATAGGATTGCTGGATCATATGGTGGCTCTATTTTTAGTTTTTTAAGAGCCTATTTCTTGATTTCTGAAATGAGGATGAAGAACTAGAAGACATTCTCTAACAGCATACCTTTCCTTTTGGGTGAGATAGTCCATGTGTTTACTTATCCTCCTACTGTATTGTGCTTTGTTTCTGCATATAAACTTTTGTATGTAGGGATACCTCAGATCTACACCTTGGAGAAGGTAAAAGTGGGACATTCTGAATGTTTTTTTTCTCTCATATCCCTTTACTCAAATATTGCTTTCATCTTAATGAATAGGAGACTTAGTAGATTATCCAATCTAAACTCTGTTCCATGAATTTCCCCTCATGGCATAATTCTCCTCAAACCATTTCCTCTTAGCATCAATCTATAGATTCCTCGTTAGCTTTTCTTCTTTTCTTGCTATTAACATTGTTCACACACACACACACACACACACACACACACATACACACACACCATAAGCCTTTTGCTCTGTTGGACTCCAGCTTTTACTACATTTGTTTTACATACAACATTTGCTAAGAATTATTTTGCTCATTATGCCATATAAGTACAAACCTCCCTAGTTCAGTTATTTATCAGTTTTCTGCTTAGCTTATCAACTATTTTCGTATTTTTCTGATTGATATGTTAGAATGCAACCACCTGGAGTGTTGAGACCCCATAACAAGCAGAGTTTCTTAACTCTGCATCAACAGCAAATCCTGCTTCAAACTGTAATCATTTGAAAGAGGAAATCAGTTCTGCTCCTTTTGCAGCTCTGTGAGCATGAAGAAAAATATGTTTTAAGAGCAGCGAGTTATGAAAGGTACTTATTAGAATCAATTACTATCTGCAATTGATGTAGGTTTACACTCATGCTTTTTCTTTCTCACCATCGAGGATAATGTTTGCTGTGGGTTTGTCATATATAGCTTTTATTATGTTGAGGTATGTTCCTTCTATTCCTGCTTTTTGGAGGGTTTTTATCATAAATGGATGTTGAATTTAGTCAGAGGCTTTCTCTGCATCTATTGAGATAATCATGTGGTTTTTATGTTTCAATTTGTTAATGTGGTATATTACATTGATTGATTTGCAGATATTGAAGAATCCTTGCATCCCTGGGATAAAGCCTACTTGATCATGATGTACGATCTTTTTAATGTGTTGTTGGATTCTATTTTCTAGAATTTTGTTAAGGATTTTTGCATCTAAGTTCATCAGTGATATTGGCCTGTAGTTTTCTTTTTTTGTGGCATCTTTGTCAGGTTTTTGTATTAGGGTGATGGTGGCCTCATAGAATGAGTTTGGAAGTTTACCTTCCTCTGCAATTTTCTGGAAGAGTTAGAGTAGAATAGGTGTTAGCTCTTCTCTAAATTTTTGGTAGAATTCAGCTCTGAAGCCATCTGGTCCTGGGCTTTTGTTTGTTGGAAGATTTCTGATTGCGGTTTCAATTTCCGTGCTTGTGATGGGTCTGTTAAGATTATCTATCTCTTCCTGGTTTAGTCTTGGAAAGTTGTACTATTCTAAGAATTTGTCCATTTCTTCCAAGTTGTCCAGTTTATTTGCATATAGTTGCTGATAATAGTCTCTTATGATCCTTTGTATTTCTGTGTTTTCTGTTGTGATCTCTCCATTTTCATTTCTAATTTTGTTGATTTGGTTTTTCTCCCTTTTTTTCTTGATGAGTCTGGCTAATGGTTTGTCAATTTTATTTATCTTCTTGCTTTTTCTTTCTGACCATTTATTATATCTGAGAATCTTTTTTTTTGCCATACACTGACATGAATCCACCATGGGTGTACATGTGTTGCCCTTCCAGAACCCCGCCCCCCACCTCTCTCCCGATTCCATTCCTCTGGGTCATCCCGGTGCAAAATATTCTAAAATTTCTCCTTTTTTAAAAAAAATTTTCTTTACTTTATTGTGTTGGTTTTGCCGTACAATGACATGAAACTGCCATGGGTATACATATGCTCCCCCTCCAGAACCCCCCTCCCTCTTCCCTCCCGATTCCCTCCCCCTGGGACATCTCGGTGCACCAGCCCCAAGCATCAATCCTGGGCTGGCGATTGATTTCACATATGATAAGTAACATGTTTCAATGCCATTCTCCCATAATTCCCTGAATTTCAGAGTTTTATTTTCGTGCCTGTCTTATTTGTTTTGCCTTTGTAATAGCACATTTATCTAAATTCAGTGTCATGTTTCTGTTCAGTTTGGCAATCATTTGGACAAGGAGGACACTCTGCAGGAAGATTCTGATGAAATGAGAGGAAGAGTTGTCAAGGATAGTTCACATAATTAGACAGTGGTATGGTGTGTGCCACATATGCAGACATAAAGAGATATAGGAGGAGGAAAAAAATATTTGCATTGATGCTTCCTTCAATTTCTTCATGTCAAGCTGCTCACTCTAATTTGGGAAGGCATACACACAGATAAAATCTATTTAGAAACAGAAAATGGATGACAAATGCATCTTAAAATGCCACCTAGGGAACACATGAATATAAAATAAAGAAAGACGTTAGTTAAGGAAAGTATTCTGCAGCCTCTAATGGTGACTGATGCCAGGTTTACAGAACCTTTGGATCAAGCTCCTCTTTTTCTGAGGAAAAGCATATTTTCTTAAGCATATTATTGAAATATGTCTTGGATACTTAAAACATTGCGGCAGATAAGAGAGGGAGTGTGATAGGAAGTAGAGGCAGAAACACTCTTTGATAAGAAGATAGCTGACATCTTACCCACAAAATGCTCAAAATATGATTTGATCGAAATTTCAGTGTTAGCCATATCTTTGAAAGACGTTGAAGAGTTCTGTTAAAATGCTTGAGCTAGATAGGAGTAGAAATCATTAATTCATTAACAAAATACTTATTGAGTGCACACTATGCACTAGATATTGTGCCTTGTGTGGTGGGTGCAACAGTGAACAGAACTAGGTCTCTAACTTCAAGGAATTTCTGGTCTGATAGGGAAAGTGGACAAGTAAATGTGTGATTACAATACAAGTTGAACGGTGTGGGTAGGAGTGATGGGCTAAGTACAGGTGGCTGAAAGATCGCAGAGGAGGGCCATCTTATACTCAAAATGGAGGTTGGAGCAGGAATGGCTTCTGAGAGGAGGTAATGTCTTAGCTGAGACAAACAGCACAGATAAGGTTGAAATAGTGAATAAGAGGTCACTGCATAAAGCAATTAGAGATAGAGGCGAATTTTCTTCTTTTTATGCTATTCTCTTTTTTTCTTATTTCTTTTTTATTTTTTTATTTTTTTAATTTTTTTTTCCATAACTTTTTATTAATT
>ML660681.1:2560765-2582935 GCA_007570785.1 Antilocapra americana | reverse complement strand
ACATTTCTCCATCTGTTTGTGTCCTCCTTGATTTCTTTCATCAGTGTTCTATAGTTTTCTATATACAAGTCTTTTGATTCTTTAGGTAGAAATACTCCTAAGTATTTTATTCTTTTTGTTTCGATGGTGAATGGAATTGTTTCCTTAATTTCTCTTTCTGATTTCTCACTGTTAGTGTATAGGAATGCCAGGGATTTCTGTGTGTTGATTTTGTATCCTGAAACTTTGCTATATTCACTGATTAGCTCTAGTAATTTTCTCGTAGAGTCTTTAGGGTTTTCAATATAGAGGATCATGTCATCTGCAAACAGAGAGAGTTTTACTTCTTCTTTTCCAATCTGGATTCCTTTGATTTCTTTATCTGCTCTGATTGCTGTGGCCAAGACTTCCAAAACTATGTTGAATAGTAGTGGTGAGAGTGGGCACCCTTGTCTTGTTCCTGATTTCAGGGGGAATGCTTCCAGCTTTTCACCATTGAGGATAATGTTTGCTGTGGGTTTGTCATATATAGCTTTTATTATGTTGAGGTATGTTCCTTCTATTCCTACTTTTTGGAGGGTTTTTATCATAAATGGATGTTGAATTTTGTCAAAGGCTTTCTCTGCATCTATTGAGATAATCATGTGATTTTTATTTTTCAATTTGTTAATGTGGTGTATTACATTGATCGATTTACGAATATTGAAGAATCCTTGCATCCCTGGGATAAAGCCTACTTGATCATGATGTATGATCTTTTTGATGTGTTGTTGGATTCTATTTGCTAGAATTTTTTTGAGGATTTTTGCATCTAAGTTCATCAGTGATATTGGCCTGTAGTTTTCTTTGTTTGTGGCATCTTTGTCGGGTTTTGGAATTAGGGTGATGGTGGCCTCATAGAATGAGTTTGGAAGTTTACCTTCGTCTGCAATTTTCTGGAAGAGTTTGAGTAGAATAGGTGTTAGCTCTTCTCTAAATTTTTGGTAGAATTCAGCTGTGAAGCCATCTGGTCCTGGGCTTTTGTTTCTTGGAAGATTTCTGATTACGGTTTCAATTTCCGTGCTTGTGATGGGTCTATTAATATTATCTATCTCTTCCTGGTTTAGTCTTGGAAAGTTGTACTTTTCTAGGAATTTGTCCATTTCATCCAGGTTGTCCAGTTTATTTGCATATAGTTGCTGATAATAGTCTCTTATGATCCTTTGTATTTCTGTGTTTTCTGTTGTGATCTCTCCGTTTTCATTTCTAATTCTGTTGATTTGGTTCTTCTCCCTTTGTTTCTTGATGAGTCTGGCTAATGGTTTGTCAATTTTATTTATCTTCTCAAAGAACCAGCTTTTGGCTTGGTTGATTTTTGCTATGGTCACTTTTGTTTCCTTTGCATTTATTTCTGCCCTGATCTTTAAGATTTCTTTCCTTCTACTAGACCTGGGCTTCTGCATCTCTTCCTTTTCTAGTTGCTTTAGGTGTAAAGTAAGGTCATTTATTTGATTTTTTTCTTGTTTCCTGAGGTGAGCTTGTATTGCTATGAACTTTCCCCTTAGCATTGCTTTCACAGTGTCCCATAGGTTTTGGGCTGTTGTGTTTTCATTTTCATTCGTTTCCATGTATAACTGAATTTCAGTTTTGATTTCTTCTGTGATTTGTATGCTATTCTTTTTAATTAAAATATTTTAGTTGAAGTACAGTGGATTTACAGTGTTCTATTAGTTTCAGGTGTACAGCAAAGTTATACATATTTATATATAAAACTATATATATATACATATATTCATATGTATATGTATACATACATATACACATATACCTATGTCCTTTTTCAGATTGTCTTCCATTATAGGTTTTTCCAAAATATTTAGTATAGTTCCCTGTGCTATACAGTATGCCTTTGTTGTCTATTTAATATACAGTAGTGTATATATGTTAGCCTCAGACTTCTAATTTATCCCTCCTCCCCAACCTTTCCCCTTTGGTAACTATAAGTTTGTTTACTATATCTGTGGGTCTATTTTTATTTTGTAAGTAAGCTCATTTTTATGATTTTTTTGAATTTATCATTTAAGTGATATCATATGATATTTGCCTTTCTCAGTTTGGCTTACTTATGATAATTTCTGGGTCCTTCCATGTTGCTGCAAATTGTATTATTCCATTCTTTTTCATGTTGAGTAATATTCTGTAATATGTGTGTACCACATCTTCTTTATTTTCAATAGAAGATTTTACTAAATTAATATCTATTAGATGGGTAAAGGAAGTAAAATGGAAATGTGTGGAGAGCAACACATGAGGTGGTATGCATACACACACATGCAGACAAATAAAAGTCATTCAATATTGTGGCTCCTTGGCATGCCATTTAAGATCAAGGATCATTTTGACCCTTAGCTTCCAATCTCATTTTTCACAAACCTGCCAATCCTAAACCTTCTCAGTTTAGGCAATATTTTCATTATAAAACAGAATTATTAGGTTCTAATTTTGCTTTTCTGTTTTGTTATTGTAGCTTTGTTCTAATTCCTTGAGACTAAAGTTTGTGATCTATTCCTTCTTCATATGCTTAAACTTGTCAGATATTAAAAGAAACGACAAACCTCCTAAAATAGCAGGTTGAAGGCTTTAACTGTACTCCTACAAAATATTTAAGATATAGTATTGTGGTGTTCAAAAAAGAAATGTATTGAAAATCAATGTATTTTTTTTAATTTTTTTATTTTATTTATTTATTTATTTTTATTAGTTTTGCCATACAATGATATGATTTCCCCATGGGTTTACATATGCTCCCCCTCCAGAACCCCCCTCCCTCCTCTCTCCCTCCTCCCTCCCCCCCGGGAAATCTCGGTGCACCAGCCCCGAGCATCACTCCTGGGCTGGCGATTGATTACACATATGATAATTAACATGTTTCAATGCCATTCTCCCATATCATCCCACCCTTACCCTCATCCACGGAGTCCACGAGTCTATTCTATACATCTGCGTTCCTTTTGCTGTCTCGCATGTTGGGTTCTCCTTACCAATGTATCTTTAGAGCTTCAGAACCTTGCATCATAAGGAGAGAGCAATTTAGAAGGATATTTTAGCAGTGTGTTCTGTCATCTGGCTATCTCTTGAACTGGAATGAGTATTTCTGATAATTTAAACATGACAATTGTAGTATAAATAGTTAATTAATTTTCTTTCTCAGATACTACTATGAAAAGAAGACAGAAATTCCAATGAGATATAACTATGCACAACTAGAGTGACTAAAATTAAAAGGACTGGAAATGGCAAGTTTTGGCAGTAATGTGTAGCAATTAGAGCCCTTCTTCCCTGCTACTGGGGATGAAAAATGGTACATCCACTGTGATAAACACTTCGGCAATTTCTTAAACTGTTAACCATCCACCTATCATATGATCCAGCCATTGCACTCCTAGGTAATTACACAAGAGAAAAAGAAACATATGTCTATTCCAAGACCTTATATGAATGTTCATAGCAGCATTATTCATAACAGCCACAAACTAGAAAAAGTTCAGCTGTCCATCAATAGGTAATGGATAATGGATTAATATAATTGAGTTATATACATACAATGTACTACTTGTCAGCAATAACATACAATGATATAAATGAATCTTAAATTATGCTATACAAAAGCTAGATGAAAGACTGCATACTCTATGACTCTATATATGAGATTCTAGAAAAAGCAAAATTATAAAAGCAAACAAAAAAAAAATAGATGAGTAGCTTCCAGAACCTGGGGATTCGTAGAGCAAATTTACCACAAAGGAGCACAAGGAAACTTTCTGGGATAATGGACATAGTTTATATCTTGATTATGATTTTGATTATATGACTGCATACATTTGTCAAAACTCATTGAAATGTGCATTTTTAAGGAGCAATTTTTATGTTAAATAAATTATACCTCAAGGATTAAAAAGCAGACAATAGCTTTGGATTGTGTATTTTCTTACTAAGCTAGTAAAAACTCAGACTGTAGTCTCTAATAATGCTATAGAATGTGGGGTGAAGTAAACCTGTGACAATTAACCTCATAATAAACAACACTGCCTTTTGTTCTTCTTATCCCCTAGTAATAAGTCAGGTAGTCAAGTAGTTAAGACTTATCTCCAGTTTCTAGTTAGGATGTTTGGTAAGCAGTAGTTCTGCTATAGATTTCAAGACCCATTAAGAAAGAGAGCAAGGAAATTGGTGTGAGATGGAATTACCTAGTATCAGTAATAGTGTGTGCACTTTTTTTTTTAACAAATGGATTTAATGGCTTATGAATCAATTTAGTGGATCATGGCAATTTGTTTTTATTTTTTAAATAGAATAAAGTAGAATTAAAGATGTAAGAGTACATCTCAAGTAATAAGTATTATTTTGAACTTTTGGCTTATGTGTGTACATGTGCGTTTATACATATGTGTGTATATATATATGTATATATGTAACCAAGCAGGACCCTATGAGGCCTTCCCAGAATAGACCCCCATCCATGCCCTCTGCCTGCCTTTTGTAGGTAGAAAAACTTCCAAGAATAAATTTAATCAGAGAAATGATAAAATGCAGAAAGAAAGGGAAACAGTCAAGCAAGAAAAAATAATAATACTTCAGCCATTAAAAAGTTAAGGACCTTTAGTTCTTCTCAAGGACTGTAGGTAATATTCTCAACTATGTTATTTGAGCAGCTTTGCAGATACTGAAACCCCTACCAGGTGGAACAAGTTAACTGTATGCAGATCACAAACATATAGACCCCAGACCAGTTGGAATCAGAAGGATGATGATGCTGATTCCCCATTACCTCAACTCCAACCAATCAGAAGAATGTTCACGAGCTGGCCACACCTGCTCCTTGAACACTATAAGATTGTTCATTATCCCTTCCATGGCAGGACACACAGTCTTGACATTAGTCTTCTGTGGTCCCCTTTGCTTGATTAAGCAATAAAGCTTTTTCTTTCTACTTCACTCAAAACTCTGTCTTCAATATTTAGACTGGCATCAATGTACAGAGGCCAAAATTCACATATATATAATATACATATATTCCATATATGTATGCTATATAAATTCCCCATGTAGTGGAAGCACATACATATTTGTGTGCATGTGTGTATATTTAATAATTCAAGACATAAAATATATTTTATAATACATTTCAATTTACAAAAAAAGGTTGAAATCTTGAATGCCAGTGTCTTATATACAATAGATTTTTGAGTATTGTTATGGCTTCTCACAAGCCATAATATAAAAGGAAGAGAGTCTGTATCTCAGATTACTCTGAAATGGCCAGGTCTGCATTCTTCATGACCATAAACTGTACGGTGTGCTTCCATGAGGCGCTAATAAGGCAAGGAGGATTTACGTCCACGAACTCATTTGTATTCTATTTGGGCTTAGCTAGCTAGGGACTAGTACAGACTTTGCAGCACTTCCTAAATATCTGCTGGTAAAAACTCAGAGTTAATGAGCTTACAAGAAATATCCTAAAGATTTATGGCCAGCTTCATGGTATGATATGAAGGCACAGGTTAAACATTGCTCCCCCTCAAAAGTCTTCTTTTGAAATGCAATTAATTCTGAGGAGACTACTAAGAATACTTGATAAAGAGAACTTTATTGGTAATTATTAGTATATTTGATGCTTTCTTTTTCTGGAATAGAAGAGGAGTGTAGCAGGAAGGCACTTGATATCTAAGACAAATAAAAAGTCAGACAAATATTTTTAAAATGGTAAGATGGGCTATGAGCTTCTCAGGTGGCTCAGTGGGTAAAGAATCCACCTGCAGTGCAGTAAGCAGGAGATGAAGGTTTGATCCCTAGGTCAGGAAGATCACCTGGAGGAAGGCATGGCAACCCATTCCAGTATTCTTGCTTGGAGCATCTCATGGATAGAGGAGCCTGGAGAACAATAATCCATAGGGTCACAAAAAGTTAGACATGAGTGAAACGACTGAGCAAACACAAGAAGGGCTGTATCAAAGTTCACTATCACATAATGTATTTTTTAGACAGATCCAGTTCAAGAGAGCTGTTCAATTTATTTTCCTGATGACCAAGTGATCTTTTCTGTGACTCATATTCATACCAACAAGCTATCTTTAAGCAAAAATATCTGTTTTTTATTACAAGGAGAATTGGGCATGAGTAGATTATCCATGTACCTCTATCCAACCTCCATCCCACTCATCCAACTGGAAATACTCTGAACCATCGATGACATCTCTCTCTCTCTCTCTCTATCTATCTATCTATGAAAAGCAACACATTCCCATTATAGTTGGAAAATGAACTTTCTAATGATTAAACACTGAGTTGGGTCAAAATTTTCTAATGACATCCCAATGTGTTCTATAAACTCATTCTTTCACTCTCTTATTTGAGATAAGTGAAAATAAACACTACTAAGAATTGTTTGAGATTCTAGTCAAACAAACAAAACTCTGTTTCTGGCTTATCTTATTACAACAAGGCTGATTCAATTTGTGAAAATTGTATATTATTGGATGGAGTTGGTATTCATCTCCTGAGTTAAAAGTAAGCATTATGATGTGTTCCTCTCAATGTCCCTATCTCTAAATGACTTCAAGATAACCAATTTCACTGATTCCATGGTATTAAGCTAGCTAAGAGATGGCAACCCGTTTTCCTAAAGTATTAGCTCCTTTAAGGCAAGGAGTAGATCTCTGCCTTCTTTGCATTATCAGTGCCAAGTACAGTGTCTGGCAATGTGAAAGGGAACAGGAAATATTTTTGTTTACTTTTGTAACCAAAAATTTAATCCTAAGGATTCTCACAAAACATATTACAAATGACAGCATGAAAAATAAATATTGCCCAGTAACTCAGTGTTCACCTCTATAATGTACCCTTAAATTTGCAGGACGTTTGGTAACTTGAGTAGTCTCAAATGCTTAAATAATGTCACAAAGAGCTATGTATTCATATACAACAATCACAGAAGGAACGTAAGACCTAAAGCAAACTAACTTTCTAAAATCTTCTTAGATTCTACACCAACGGGACAACCTTTGATCCAGTGAAAAGACTAGTAGAATTTTTCAACCTCTAACCTAGCTTAAGGGTGCAGTGTTCATTTTTACCTGCTGGCTTTGTGTTCACAGCAGCTTTTAAAGACTGCTTGCTTAACTGAAGCTGCATACCATACCCAAGCTATGGAAAAGTCTCCCAATTTTTTCTAATTTTTGTTTTCATAATATTAAGCATCACACTTTAGCTGAGCAGGAGTTAGAGGTTTATTATCACTTTATGCAAGGCTAAAATTCTAACAAAATTCAATTTTGCTTAAGGACATATTGTAAAGTAATAGTTCTTGATATTATATGCCTCATATGATCCATTTCAAACCACAGAGAGTTATACCTTGATGTGTCATTGTTCCAACAGACAAGCAAATGTGAACAGCTAAAATTTTTTAAAAAATGCACCAAGCTTGTGACGTCTCAAACAAAAGTTGAATTTTCTGTCAAATGAAGTTATTTCCTATACACCACTCCTCTTTCAAACTGGTCTTCTGTCTTTTTTCATTTGACTTAGATTGGCTACAAGACCTAGAGAAAGATTGGGATGGCTTGTGAATTCTCTTCCAGGACAGAGATCTATTTTTAAAATTAATTAATTAATTTTAATTGGAGGCTAATTACTTTACAATATTGTAGTTGTTTTTGCCATACATTGACATAAATCAGCCATGTGTGTACATGTGTCCCCATCCTGAACCCCCTCCCACACCCCTTCCCATCCCATCCCTCAGGGTTGTCCCAGTGCACCAGCTTTGAATGCCTTGTTTCATGCATTGACCTTGGACTGGTGGTCTATTTCACATTGGTAATATACATGTTTCAATGCTATTCTCTTAAATCATCCCACCCTTGCCTTCTCCCACAGAGTCCAAAAGTCTGTTTTTTATATCTGTGTCTCTTTTGCTGTCTCACATGTAGGGTCATCATTGCCATCTTTCTAAATTCCATACATATGCATTAATATACTGTATTGGCGCTTCTCTTTCTAACTTACTTCACTCTGGATAATAGGCTCCAGTTTCATCCACCTCATTAGAACTGATTCAAATGCATTCTTTTTGATAGCTGAGTAATATTCCATTGTGCATATGTACCACATCTTTCTTATCCATTTGTCTGCCAATGGATATCTACGTTGCTTCCATGTCCTGGCTATTGTAAACAGTGCTGCGATGAACATTGGAATACACGAGTCACTTTCTTTTTTTTATTTTATTTATTTTTTCTTTACATTATCGTGTTGGTTTTGCCATACATTGACATGAATCCGCCATGGGTATACATGTGTTCCCATTCCAGAACCCCCCTACCACTTCCCTCCTGATTCCATCTCTCTGGGTCATCCCGGTACACCAGCCCTGAGCACCTTGTATCAAGCATCAAACCTCGGCTGGCGATTCATTTCACATATGATAATTTACATGTTTCAATGCCGTCCTCCCATATCATCCCACCCTTGCCTTCTCCCATAGAGTCCAAAAGACTGTTCTATACATCTGTGTCTCTTTTGCTGTCTCGCATACAGGGTTATCGTTACTGTCTTTCTAAATTCCATATATATGTGTTAGTATACTGTATTATTGTTTTTCCTTCTGGCTTACCTCACTCTGTCTAATAGGCTCCAGTTTCGTCCACCTCAGCAGAATTGATTCAAATGTATTCTTTTTAATGGCTGAGTAATATTCCACTGTGTATATGTACCATGGCTTTCTTATCCTTTTGTCTGTTGATGGACATCTAAGTTGCTTTCATGTCCTGGCTATTGTAAACAATGTGGCGATGAACATTGGGGTACACGTGTCTCTTTCAATTCTGGTTTCCTCGGTGTGTATGCCCAGCAGTGGGATTGCTGGGTCATTTGGCAGTTCTATTTCTAGTTTTTAAGGAATCTCCACACTGTTCTCCATAGTGACTGTACTAGTTTGCATTCCCACCAACAGTGTAAGAGGGTTCCTTTTTCTCCACATCCTCTCCAGCATTTATTGCTTGTAGACTTTTGGATAGTAGCCATTCTGACTGGTGTGAAATGGTACCTCATTGTGGTTTTGATTTGCATTTCTCTGATAATGAATGATGTTGAGCATCTTTTCATGTATTTGTTAGCCATCTGTACGTCCTCTTTGGAAAATATCTGTTTATTTTTTTGATTGAGTCATTTATTTTTCTGGTATTGAGCTGCATGAGCTGCTTGCATATTTTTGAGATTAATTCTTTGTCAGTTGCTTCCCTTGCTATTATTTTCTCCCATTCTGAAGGCTGTCTTTTCACCTTGCTTATAGTTTCCTTCATTGTTGAAAAGCTTTTAAGTTTAATTAGGGCCCATTTGTTTATTTTTGATTTTATTTCCATTACTCTGCGAGGAGGGTCATAGATGATTCTGCTGTGATTTATGTTGGAGAGTGTTTTGCCTATGTTTTCCTCTAGGAGTTTTATAGTTTCTGGTCTTACCTTCAGATCTTTGATCCATTTTGAGTTTGTTTTTGTGTATGGTGTTAGAAAGTGTTCTAGTTTCATTCTTTTACAAGTGGTTGACCAGTTTTCCCAGCACCACTTGTTAAAGAGATTGTCTTTTCTCCATTGTATATTCTTGCCTCCTTTGTCAAAGATAAGGTGTCCATAGGTGTGTGAATCTATCTCTGGGCTTTCTATTTTGTTCCATTGATCTATATTTCTGTCTTTGTGCCAGTACCATACTGTCTTGATGACTGTATCTCTCCCTTATCCCATCTCTAGAAAGGGATCTGCTCCAGCAGCAGGAGAAGCTTCTCCATCTTGGAGATCTGTGTCAAGGTGGAAGACTCCTCCTCTGATAATAATCTTGCAGGTGATGACCCTAAGAAGGAGGTAGGCCATGATTTTGACTTCTCTTTCCATCATTCGACAGTTCCATTTCACTGAGCAGCCACATGGTGTTCTCCCATCTAGTTCTCAGACAGCTTCACCTGCATCTTGGGGATCTTCAAATTCAAGAAAAGCAAAGCCGGGAGGGTTCCTAGAAACCTAGACCCTTCAGAGTGGACCATAATGGTCAAAAGCTCACTCCAATTCAAACTTGTTACCCTTATTTCCAGGATGACTTACCTAAAATTTATAGTCCAATGGACAGGAACCATGATACATTTAGAGATCTTGGGTTAGAAATGCAGAGGTACAAATCCATACAACCTAGGCTAACTTTTCCCAGTTTGTTCCCTTCCACCAGGCACTCTGGGATGATATTGTACACCCAACATCCACGAAATGGCAAACCAACTCCTCCTTGCCCTTATTTATATGTTATACATACTGGAGTCACATGATCTGATGGGCTCACCCAGTGACATGTTAAGGAGGTCAAGACATAATGGCTACAAACGCTACGAAAACTGAGGTTGCTAGAAGAGTCTCCAATCATACCTCCTTGCCTGTGGAGACAGGTGGTGTCAGGCTTCTTGTTAGGCCTTCTGTTAGGCCCAGAGCTCCCTCAGGTTTAATCCCCACTTGATGACATCCAAGTTTGAATATCTTTTTAAATTAACTGCTTCAACTGTTTTATATGAGCTTACAGGTGGAGGAAGGGATAAAAGGGAATGATCATATCTAAAAAATGAGGTAGAGCCAGGGAAGTAGTTTTTACTGAAAAACGTCAGAGAAAAGAGGGCTATTTTAATTCTTAAGTCACCCACCCCCCACAAGACATGTATTTAAGAAAAACAAAAACAAAACAAGAGAGAGAAAGGAGGGCTATGCATGTTTAATTTATTTCATCAGTACAAGTGGAAGTGTACTATTTTCCAAGAAGCTCTGTGACAAGATGTTGAAATGGAACATGCACTTATGGTAAAAAGCAAATGTCAGGGTCATTCAACTGTGCTTCCTTCTCAGCAGGTGGCGGGCCAAGAGAGAGTACTTGGGTCCAGTGCTGCTGGCAGTGACAGAGCAGACCCATATTATTGCTATTTATTGTGTATGTTGTAACGATGATGCTGGATGAGTCACTTATACTATGCGGACAGAGAGTGGGCTTAGGAAAAGAAGAAATGGTGTGTTATGTGTGTGTTTTCTCTAAAGATGATATCAACCACGCACACTGACTTAATATAGATGTGTTTTACTTTTCTCTAAACATAAAGGCAGTTTGGTTCCTCCTTTACCTTTCTCCCAAAGACAGACAAACAGCCAAACAAAAACTGCAACGATCTCCACCCCAATACCTCTAAAATGACTAACTATATCTGGATTTGTGCCTTTCAAGTTGTCTCACAAATTGATTGCTCAGAAAGATGAATTCTCACTGTGAGGCTGCAGAGAGATGTGGTCTTGAATTCCTAATGAGAAAATGCTCCGGTCTTCTTTCAGGCAAACCTGCCTTGTATGCAAAATGAGGATCAGAGGCCATTTCTTGTTCAAGTTCCCTACAGAAAGCAATTGAAGGTGAGGGAAGAGGAGCAATCAGTGTTAAAGGGGTTAGAAAGCAATTAACTCTTTCAGGTACCAGAAACCTTAGAGCCTAATGTCTGATAATAATAGCTCTTTTGCTGTTGGCTCCTGGTCACAAAAGCCTTTCTGTGTCCCCCGTTTCTTATTTTCAATAAATAGGCTTCATTCAGCCTATATGACCTTCTCTAAATCTCAAAGGGTGGGTTCAAACAGTTGCTAACCTTGGAAGGGTGGGGATGGGCAACAAGGGAGGAGCAGTAAATGAACAATGGTGCAACCTTGGGGCAGGGTCCTGGTTCCCTCTGAAGGGATACACATAATAATATATTTTAGCTATTTTGCAGATACTGAAACTGTGTGCTGCCCCCAAACATAGACCCCAGACCAGTTGGAACCAGGTTGATAACGCTGACTATTAATTACCATACCACCAAGCAATTAGAAGAATATCCATGAGCTGATCATGCCCTCCTCTCTGAACCATTAGTATAAAGCGCCTCACTAACCCCTCCAGGTCAAGACACACAGTTTTAAGGACATTAGATCACTGTGGCCCCCTTTGCCTGGCAAAGAAATAAAGGTATTCTTTTCTACTTCACCTTAAACTCTGTCTCCAAGATTCAATTTAGTACTGGTATACAGGGGCCAAATTCAGCTACTTTTTTGTTGTAATTACCAAGTCTCAGGCACTTTTGTAAGTGTTCATCATAGATAATTTGTTTTAATCATCATAACTGTTAGTGAGTTTTTTAATGGAGAACCAAATTTAGGGAATCTGATTCAGAGCTCCAAGTCTAAAGCCCTGTGAGGACTGCCAGATAGATAAACTCTGGGCTCAGACAGCTCTGGATTAAAATGCAGTTTCTGTCAATCAGCAGCCTTATTGCTTTAGGCAGATGACTGTATTTAGCTGCATTTCCTCATCTGTAAAATAGGGAAAAACAATACCTGGATTATAGAATTGTCTAAGGCTTATATGAAATAAATCTCAGACTTAAGCATTTTGCAGTGTCTAACCCAGAGTAATTCCTCTCTATATGGTAGCAATTATTACAAGTAACTGATGCTCCATTATATACATCCTTAATAACTTCTGCTAAGAGAATGGTGATAAGGTTATATAGGTAGGCAAGGGCCAAATCAGAAAGGATCTTGTCCACTTTGTTCCCCAAAAGGGATCTTATAAATACATCTGCCTTTTAAAAAGATAATTCTGCAGCACAGTAAATGGAGAGTGACCTTTGAGACTAAGAGAATCAGTTAGGATACTATAATAATAGTCCAGGGGAGAAATAAGGACTTAAGAGAGTAGTAGTAGAACAGAGATAAGAAAATAGATATGAAATATTTTAACTAAATCATATTAAAATTCCCTAAGTACTGTTTGTATATGTGGGGTGGGTCTAACAGAGGGATAAATGATGTGAAACTAGCAAAGATATCACCCAGATTTCTGATTTGGACAGATAGTGGGATAATTGTTTTCACTGACTGAAATAGGAAACACAGAATTAAAAGTAGGTGTGTAAAGGAATCACATGACTTGGATAAAGGTGAGTTATATTTTAGATGTGTTGAAATGGAGTTATCTGTGGGATAATTGAAAATATATGGGTTGTTACTTTGGAAAAACTATGACTGAAGACATAAATTTGGGGTGTCAACACATAGGTTGAAATATTAAATGTGATTGGAATCAAACTAAGGACCACATTTTAAGACAGGTAGGCTGAGGGCAAAATTCTGGGACACACCAATATGTATGAGGTAGGTAAGGAGAGGAAGAAAAGTGACAAAAATTCAAGGAAGGGCAAACAGGACGGCCAGAGAAATAATAAAAGGCAACAATGATAAATCACTGGAGTGTGTATGATGGTCAGAAAATCTCAGAGCATCAAATATTATAGAGATCAAACAAGTTAAGAATTGTAAGGTGGTCACTGGATCCAAGAACATGACCACACTGCCTATCTCCTGGAGGCCTCTTTAGACCCAGTCTTGACCCTTCTTCAATATGCTGTGCTCTGTGCCTGGGCAGTTGATAGGTATGAGCTTCATCAACAGCCTTTGAATTAGGCTCAAATATTGAGGAGTTTTGTAGATATGTGTGAAAGAGAAGAGTAAGGTTTGGATATTTATTCACCTTACTGTAGTTACTAAACCCAAGTTGGTCAGCTTGCCTAGACATGCAGTAAAATCTTCTGACAGCAGGTTGTGGAGGAAGAAAGTGCAGCGTTTATTGTAAGGTGCCAAGCAAAGAGTCTATCTCTTTTCTGCTGGTGTCCTGACTGATACTTGGAGATGATTGGAAGAGTTTCAGTGTAGTAGTGGGGACAAAAGTGTAACCAAGCAGGACCCTATGAGGCCTTCCATGTCAGGCCTTTCCCCCACATCCTCTGCTTTAGCTCCTCTCTGAAGTACATAGATAAAGGTATCTGATGCACCTTTTCTCAGCTCTTTTACAGATATTAAAATTCCCATTAAATGGAAAATATTAACTAGTTGACTGTAAGTACATAACCTCCTGGAGCCTAAGAGTTGATGATGTTAACCCCTGTGACACCACTCTGTTACCTCACCATCAACCAATCAGAGAACTGTGCAGGTGCTGATGACATACCCTGTGACCTTCCTCCCTCACCTAGCATTTAAAAATGCTTTGCTGAAACCCTTCAGGAAGTTCAGTCTTTTTGAGCATGAGCAATGTCTCCTTGCATGGTCCTGCAATAAACCTTTCTCTACTCCAAACTCCAGTGTTTCAGTTTGCTTGGCTTCACTGCATCAGACACACTGACTCACTGTTGCTAACAAAAGCTAGACTAGATGGAAATGTGGAACAAATGGAAGATGAGGGAATGGAAATAGTGAGTACAGAAAACCCTTTAAAGGTTAATAGTTAGAGTGAAAAGAAAAGCTAGTAGCTGGAACAGGCCACAGAGGGAGCAAAGCCTTAATCTTTTTAATGTGTGGGAGATTTTAAAGTATTTATAAGCCAAAGTGAACCAGACAGAAAAGAGAGGATAGATTGAAGATGTAGTAGAGGGAAAAACTAGAGTTAGAGTAAGATTTCAGATGAGACAATAAAGGATGTATCCCAGAGCACAGGAAGAAACATTCATCTTGGACAGAAAGAGATTGAACCAAGAGAAATAAAGTTATATATAGATAGAGATAAGTTTGCAGGTTGGGGACAGAAAATTGCAGTAGTTTTGCCTGAAGACATTTATCCTTTGAGATGAATAGAGAATTGTGAAGATTTCTATTCTCCTCTGAGTTGAGTAGATGATTGTGAAGAATCAGTGATGCTGGAAACAGAAGAAGGATCTTCCTAAGGACACTTGAAAAAATTACCATGCTCTTCTGAGAGATCAGCTGTGGTTGGAATCGATAAACTTGTGGTCATAGCGATATTCACAATTATGGGGAAATGGTCAATCTCAGTGACTTAAGGTGGGAATGAAGGAGTTAGTAGGTTGGCTTGATCCAGCTTTTGGAATTTTGCAGGTCAATATCAGTGTGAGGGAGTGGAAGATACTAATGAGAGAAGAGTTGAAAAGATGGTTCATAGGGTGAGTTGAATAAGGAGGAAAATGAGATTAGAAGTAAGCAGATGACTTGTGGAAAGTGGAAAAAGAATGAAGAAGCCAAAGAGTATGAAGGAAAGATGTTGCCTGCTGTATCAGCAAACAAAGGATGATTCAACCATCAATTTATCAGTCACTACTGCCTCAGTCAGTGAGCCCTGAAGGAACTCAGAATGGTGACAAATGGGCTGTCTGCTTATAGTTGTACTTTCTTGTTCTCTTCATATTGTTTAGAGACTGTTATTTATCAACTCATGTGTTTTTACTATTTTCTACCTGGATAAATATTTATATGATGCTATTAATATGAATTTTTTCTCAAATTCATAACCATTTATAAAAACTTAAACCCTCAACCACTGAAGCCACCCCCAATCCCAGGAGATTCAGAATGGAAAAGATTAAGACACTGGCTCCACATAGCTAAGGTATATATCAAAAGAATGCTTTCAATGAGCCCAGATTCTTGCATCCTCCCATACATGAAAAATAAATAAATTCAATAGCTTGAGATATTTGGTTTTCTTTATTTAATAGCAATCTTTTGATATTCTGACCTCCTAACATTTGTTGCAAAAATCCTATATATCTTGGCTCCTCACTTACTTCTTCATAACAATCACTCAGAGCAATCTGAGAGGCTGTATTCTGGGCTTAAGACCTCAGAAATTTCACCAAATAAAACATAATTCTCAATTTTTAGGTTGTGTGGGTTTTTTTCAGTCAATAAAAGCTAGTTAAACTCAAAGAACAAGTATAGTGGAAATAAGGAAATAAGAGCACTGAAAGCAAGGTTGGCAGGCTGGTTTCCAGTGAGGCAGCCTGAACAATGGCATGGTTTAAGGTATGGCAACTGACTGGAAAATAAACTTGACTTACAAAACATACAAGAGAGTATTATGTTAATCATATGCTTTCTTGTTTTCTTATATTGTTTAGAGACTCTTATTTACCAACTCATGGTTCTTTTTGCTGTTTTATACATGAATAAACATTTATATGATGCTATTAATGTGAATTTTTTCTCAAATTCATAGCTAATTATAAAAACTTAAAAAACATATTGTAGTAATGTTTTCTTGGGCTCCAAAATCACTGCAGATGGTGACTGCAGCCATGAAATTAAAATATGCTTGCTCCTTGCAAGAAAAGCTATGACCAACCTAAACAGCATATTAAAAAGTAGAGACATTACCAAAGAAGGTCCATATAGAGAGAGCTATGGTTTTTCCAGTGGTCATGTATGGATGTGAGAGTTGGACTGCAAAGAAAGCTGAGCACCAAAGAATTGATGCTTTTGAACTGTGGTGTTGGAGAAGACTCTTGAGAGTCCTTTGCAGAGCAAGCAGATCAAATCAGTCAATCCTAAAGGAAATCAGTCCTGAGTATTCATTGGAAAGACTGATGTTGAAGCTGAAGCCCCAGTACTTGGGCCACCTAATGCAAAGAACTGACTCACTGGAAAAGACCCTGGTGCTGGAAAAGAAAGCAGGAGGACAAGGGGATGACAGAGGATGAAATGGTTGGATAGCATCACTGACTCGATGGACATGAGTTTGAGCAAGCTCCAGGAGTTGTTGATGGACAGGGAAGCCTGGCATGCTGCAGTCCATGGGGTTGCAAAGAGTCGGATATGACTGAGTGACTGAGCTGAATTGAATAATGTTAAAAATGTTAAATGTCACTTTTAATAGTCCCTAAGTATAAAATATTTTACTAACAGATGTTCCTTTCTAAATTTTAAAATTGAGCAATTATTTCATTTTATGTATAATAGTAGACAAAGTTCTTTTCCTGCTAGCATCGTGTACCTTGCCATGATCAGTTGTATCTCTTGATTGTTTATGATTAATGCCTGAATAATTGGTAGCATAAAGCAGTATTGTAGGTCCTTTTGGAGATTTTCAAATAAGATAGATGTATAATAAATGTTATTTGTATAATAAATATTATTTATGTAATTTTAGCTAGGGATTAAAGATAGATCTTATTTTGGGAGAAGAACATTTCTTCTCTACCCACCTTTGCTTTCATCCATGTGGAGGAAATTCCATTAGTGATTTTTATTAATGATGAGTTTGAGGAAAGGAACTGAGCTTGTGTGGCTCAGTGATTAACTCACACATCGTCTTTGAATTCTGTCTGCATCTGCTTTGCAGTCAAGGCTAAGCCCCTGTGTGTAAGGTCTAGCATTCCAAAGCTGCCTATTACTTCACAGGTAAGACTATCTAATTCAACAGTTCAGTGTTAAGAACCATACTTTTCCTCTCATGGAAGCCATGGTCTCCAATATCAATTTTATAATGTATAGAGGGGATTTTTTGATGACCATCTGCTGCACCTCTCTGCTTCTAGTTCTTAATTCATTCTGATGCTGCCAGAGCCCTGTAGGAGCAACATGGCACAGTGGTTAAGAGTGGGCCATGGAATTAAACTGCTAGACTTATATTGAATGGCACTTATACTACATACTAGGCGTTGTGATTTTGAGCTAAATTTTACTTCACTTCTCTGTCCTTAAATTTCTTAATCTATAAAATGGACATTGTAATATTACCTACCATATACAGTTATTTAGATGAAATGAGGTAATACATTTAAAATACTTAGATCTGTGCCTTGAACCTAGAAGCACTTAGTTAGCTGGTATTATCATTTCCACTTTGGAAATAAAAATCAGAGTTCAGAAAACATATGTGCCTTGCCCAAAGCTGCTGGTTAGTAAGCAGAACCAGAATTGTAAACCAGGTCTTTTGGGTTCCCAAACTCCCATTTTCTATACCTCAGTGCCTCTTGGGAGGGCTTGGTTCATCCATCCTGTTTTAATGCATTTTATTAGTCTCCTAGAAGAAAGGCATGAAAGCAAAACATCCAATCCACTTGAAATCAAGCATACATCTCTGTGTTATCTATGATGCGAAATTCAGTGCAGTGAGTATATGGATAATCGTGTTACATTTTGTTCATTTGCTTTTATAATGGCCTATATTTGCTTTCACAGCACTCAGTAGACTCTTCAGCCCATTATCAAACTGCAGTTGGCATGAACAGCATCTGCATCACTTGAAAGTGAAAGAAAGTGAAAGTGAAGTCATTCAGTTATGTCCGACTCTTTGCGACCCCATGGGTTGTAACCTACCAGGCTCCTCCCTCCATGGGATTCTCCAGGCAAAAATACTAGAGTAGGTTGCCATTTTCTTCTCCAGTTCCTGACCCAAGGAACCTGGGTCTCCCACATTGCAGGCAGATGCTTTAACCTCTGAGCCACCGGGGAAGCATCTCTTGGGATCTTGTTATAAAAGCAGAATCCCAGTTCCCATCTCAGACTGAAACAGAGTCTGCAATTTAATAAAATCAAGTTAATACATACTTTCATAACTGAGAAGTACCTCTATAGTTAGTAGTTAATAGTGGAAATAAATTAAATGGGCATTTGACATGCTGTATTTTCTGTATATTTACAGTCATATTTTAATGTCTATTATATTTGTATATTTAGGATTTAGTCAAAATTTCATGTGCCCAAGCATTTGAACATCTAAATACTAAACTAGGTATTTATTTTTAAGAGATAGGTAAAGAGTCAAGGACTTTGTGATGGGAAGGAAGTCAGGACTTCCGTGGTGGCTCAGATGGTAAAGTGTCTGCCCACAGTGTGGGAGACCCAGGTTCAATCCCTGGGTCAGGAAGATCTCCTGGAGAAGGAAATGACAACCCCAGTATTTGTGCCTGGAAAATCCCATGGAAAGAGAAGCCTGGTAGGCTACAGTCCATGGGGTTGCACGAGTCGGACATGATTGAGCGACTGCACTTTCACTTTTCAACGAGTCAAAGGATTAAAATCTCTCCATGGCACTTCAACCCCAAATCACTACAGTTCTTTATTTTTCCTGAACATCTGTGAAGTATAATTATAATTAACCATGCTTTGAATATTAATCGTATCTGTGTCATTAAAATGTTAGGACCAAGTGAATCAATAATATTCAAGCTCTTATTTAAGAACTCTGCCAAATGCTTCAATTATTTATTTTAGATTTTCCAACTAAGGAAACCATTACTAGTAATTGAGTGTCTCTTTCTCCAGCAAACAAGCAAATCACTCCATAATAGATACTGAAATTTAAAAAATGAGTTGAGATTTTGATTTGTGGGGAGGTGCTATGTGCCAGTGATTTTCTATAGTAAGATTATTCCGTAGTTTCTCCATATATTTCTTAAAATCTCTTTGAAATCAAATTATATTAATAGATTTTTGTTAAATTACTTATCATGGGAATTTTATTCACTATATTAGAAAGATATGGCAGCATTTGCATAATTATTTCACTGAAAATGAAACACTGCAAAACAGATTCCAGGTTTTCTTTCTTTCTTTTTAATTTGAAGACAGCTTGACAGTAATGCTCATTGATTTACAAATAAAGCTTAACAATTTATAAAGTGACATTAAAAATGACTGAGAAACACCACAATTTAAATAAGGGGAATTTCCATAATAGATAAGTATAGACTTATTAAACTAAGCAAAGTGAAGTTGAACTCAATCTCTTGAAATTTTTCCTTTATCTGTTCTATGACTTCTTTAATTTTAAAATATTGGACAAATTTTCACCAAATTGCATGTAATATGGACATCAGGAAACACTAAGCTTAATTTTCAATTTTTCTCCAAAGCAAAATGGTAAATGGATTATATATCCATTCATATCTTCAAATGAATTATATTTTCAAATGAATATTTCTTATATAGATATTGGTAATATTAGTTTCCTGAAATATATTTTCTGATAAGCAAATGGCTCAAAATCATATCTTGAAATTCAGTATTTATGGTTTATTACAGAGAAAATCCCTGAAATGTACTTTAATTCATCCTATAAAATGTTAATTAATACATCAATATTTGCATATATTATAGGAAATATATTGCTATATTTATTAGTTGCAATATTTTACCTTTTTAATATTTTTAAATAAGCAAATGTTATATTATTGAACAATTAGTTGATCACCTGCAGTTCTTGTAGAAAGCCAAACTGGAATATATAGTGAGTTTATGTAGTCAAAATTAAAATCCCTTCCATCAAGTAGTATAGTCTTTAACACGAGTAAATGTTAGACAGTGGCATGAGGCAAAGCCACATTAGTAAGAAAAATAGAGCATAAATTCACTGTTGAACAGAGATATATTCAAATTGTTAATGGCTTCCATCTATATGGCATGATAATGATTTCACATATATTATTTCATGATTTATCTTGTGAGAGAGGCTACCTAGACATGATATAATCTCCATTTTGCTGAGATGTTAACAGATTTATCCAGTCATATGGCCAGTAAATGGCAGACTAACATAAATTAAGGTAATTTAAACTACAATATAGTACACATTTTCACTATACTGTACCACATTTCTAAAGGCTAGTTGAGTGTGGAGGTGAGAAGGATAATATCATCAAGTGTTTGTTTTATTAGTATACCAGAGCCCTGAAGCTATTAGAGGAATCACTGACTGAAAGTGCCTGCCCAGGCCAGACAAAATAGTAGCCACCTGGTAAGGAATGAGGAAATATCAAACTACCACCAACTGGAAGAACTCTGGCAAGGTCAAAAGGAGAGAGAAGATGACAGTCCATATATCCAACCAATCTCCCAGAATCCTTTTCACTAGAATCCATCTTGACTGAGTGATATGTGTTCCACAAGAAACAACCCTAAGTCAAGCTGATTGGCCAAAGACAGCCTGGAAATTAAGACTATTACCATAAACCCAAGACTGCAAGACACATGGCAGAGTAGTTCTGGTGAAATGGGAATCCGAGTTCTTGGTTGTGGAGCCAAGAAATGAAATTCACAAACACACAAACACAGTAACCAAAGGATAGGATTTATTACAGAGAAAGAAAGTACAAAGATTTCATCATAGACACTGAGAAGGGGCAAGTGTCCCTGAAAAGGCAAGACTTACAGCAGTTCATAACCTTGCTAGCATTGAGCTGTACATTTTTGGTTGACTTCTGTCCTTAAAATATGTTATTTCTAACCACTCAGTTTAAAGATCACAATGTTTTGTAAATTATCATATGTGAAATGAATCGCAGGTTTGATGCATGATACCAGGTGCTCAGGGCTGGTGCACCAGGATCACCCAGGGGGATGGAATCGGGAGGGAGGTGGAAGGGGTGTTCTTGAAGGGGAACACATGTATACCCATGGCAGATTCATGTCAATATATGGCAAAACCAACACAATAATGTAAAGAAAAAAGTCTTGAATTTGTTACAAAAAAAAGAGATCACAATGTTTAACTTAACATCTTTATGGTTTCTCTAGATTCTGGGATTAAGTCACCACCCTTTTTCATGCTCCCTGGCCATTTTACAATGGGCCAGATGTATGGGCTAAGGATTAATGATCACTACCTTTTCTCCCTCAGGCATATGGGACAGATGTTAATTACTGCCCTTCCTGGATCTGAGTGCTTATAGTTTATCAGACCAAGGATACATTCCAGGAATTCAGGAAAAATGGTATCATTTCAGATGAGTTCAGTCCCTCAGTAATGTCCAACTATTGGTGACCTCATGAACTGCAACATGGCAGGCCTCCATGGCCATCACCAAATCCCGGGATTCACTCAAACCCACTCAAATCCATTGTGTCAGTGATGCTATCCAACAATCTCATCCTCTGTCGTCCCCGTCTCCTCCTGCCTTCAATCTTTCGCAGTATCAGGGTCTTTTCCAGTGAGTCAACTCTTCACATCAGGTGGCTGAAGTTTTGGAGTTTCAGCTTCAACATTAGTACTTCCAATGAACACCCAGGACTGATCTCATTTAGGATGGACTGGTTGGATCTCCTTGGAGTCTAAGGGAATTTAAAGAGTCTTCTCTAACACCATAGTTCAAAAGAATCAATTCTTTGGTGCTCAGCTTTCTTTATACTCCAACTTTCACATCCATACATGACTACTGGAAAAACCATAGCCCTGACTAGATGGACCTTTGTTGACAAAGTAATGTCTCGGTTTTTTAATATGCTATCTAGTTGGGTCATAACTTTTCTTCCAAGGAGTAAGTGTCTTTTAATTGCATGGCTGCAATTGCAATCTGCAGTGATTTTGGAGCCCCCC
>ML660681.1:2545753-2560365 GCA_007570785.1 Antilocapra americana | reverse complement strand
CTCCTCAGACAGCCATTTTGCCTTTTTGCATTTCATTTTCTTGGGGATGATCTTGCTCCCTGTCTCCTGTACAATGTCATGAACCTCTGTCCATAGTTCATCAGGCACTCTGTCTATCAGATCTAGTCCCTTAAATCTATTTCTCATTTCCACTGTATAATCATAAGGGATTTGATTTAGGTCATACCTGAATGGTCTAGTGGTTTTCCCTACTTTCTTCAATTTAAGTCTGAATTGGGCAATAAGATGTTCATGATCTGAGCCACAGTTAGCTCCTGGTCTTGTTTTTTTCTGACTTTATATAGCTTCTCCATCTTTGGCTGCAAAGAATATAATCAATCTGATTTCAGTGTTGACCATCTGGTGATTTCCATGTGTAGAGTCTTCTCTTGTGTTGTTGGCAGAAGGTGTTTGCTATGACCAGAGCATTCTCTTGGCAGAACACTATTAGCCTTTGCCCTGCTTCATTCTGTACTCCAAGGCCAAATTTGCCTGTCACTCTATGTGTTTCTTGTTTTCCCACTTTTTCATTACAGTCCCCTATAATGAAAAAGACATTTTTGGGGGGTGTTAGTTCTAGAAGGTCTTGTAGGTCTTCATAGAACCGTTCAACTTCAGCTTCTTCACCATTACTGGTCGGGGTATAGAGTTGAATTACATGATATTGAATGGTTTGCCTTGGACATGAACAGAGGTTATTCTGTTGTTTTTGAGATTGCATCCAAGTACTGCATTTCAGACTCTTTTGTGACTCTAATGGCCACTCTGTTTCTTCTAAGGGATTCCTGCCCACAGTAGTAGATATAATGGTCATCTAAGTTAAATTCACCCAGTCCATCTTAGTTCACTGATTCCTAGAATGGCAAAGTTCACTGTTGCCATCTCCTGTTTGACCACTTCCAATTTGCCTTAATTCATGGACCTAACATTCCAGGTTCTTATGCAGTATTGCTCTTTACAGCATTGAACCTTGCTTCTATCACCAGTCCCATCCACAGCTGGGTGTTGTTTTTACTTTGGCTGCATCCCTTCATTCTTTCTGGACTTATTTCTCCACTGATCTCCAGTAGCATATTGGGCACCTACTGACCTGGGGAGTTCGTCTTTCAGTTTGCTACCTTTTTGCCTTTTCATACTGTTCATGGGGTTCTCAAGGCAAGAATACTGAAGTGGTTTGCCATTCCCTTCTCTAGTGGACCATATTCTGTCTGACCTCTGCACCATGACCCATCCATCTTGGGTGGCCCCACATGGCATGGCTTAGTTTCACTGAGTTAGACAAGACTGTGGTCCGTGTGATCAGATTGGCTAGTTGTCTATGATTGTTGTAGGAGACAGGAAGAATAAATAAAAGCAGGCCTTAGCAAAGGCCACAAAATAAATTTATAATTATTTATAGACTGGGTGCTATAAGGCATGAGACTCTTGGAACAAGTCCAGAGGGAACAGTTCATAGTCTTGAAAAAAATATATGATCCTGGGGTTGGAAAACCAACCTCAGACTGTTTTACCTATCTGGTAGAAAATCTATAGATAAAAATATTAGTCTTAGTTACTGATTTGTAATTGATCACTTTTTCCTAATTACTCAACGGTTAATGATCATTTTGTTCTTTGGCTCTGAAGGCCACATGAGTTGTAGTTTAACTCCCCGCATATTCTTTCATCCATGGCTGAAAGTATAATAAAGCTGGCTTGGACTCAGTTCAGTACCTTCACCTTGGAGCGGTGTTGGTCCCCTGAGCCTCGCTTTCCTCTCAATTCTTGTCTCTCGTTTCTCATTCTCTTGCCATATCACGCTTTCGGAAACCCTGCTTGTCGAGCTGGTCTAGACAACTGTGGTTTCAGTCTGTCGGCCCTCTGATGCCTTCTCTCAGCCTACCATCTTACTTGCGTTTCTCTTACCTTGGACATGGGGTATGTCTTGATGGTTGCTCCAGCAAAGCGCAGCAGTATATTGTGTTTCATTGTGCTTCAGTGAACACTGGGCTACATGTATTTTTTTGAACTGTAGTTTCTCCAGATAGGTGCCCAAGAGTGGAGTTGCAGGATCATATGGTAGGTCTATTTTCAGTTTTTTAAAGGAACTTCCATACTATTCTCCATAGTGGCTTCATCAATTTATAGTCCCACCAGCGGTGTGGGAAGTTCCCTTTTTTCCACACCATCTCTAGCCTTCATTATTTGTAGATTTTTTGATGATTGCCATTCTGACTGGTGTGAGGTGATACCTCACTGTAGTTTTGATTTTCACTTCTCTAATAATTACCAGTGTTGAATGTTTTCACATGCCCTTTGGCCCTCTGTATGTCTTCTTTGGAGAAATGTCTGTTTTAAGTTTCTGCTCATTTATTGATTGGGCTGTTTGTTTTTTGCTGTTGAGTTGGATGAGCTTGTATATTTTGTAAATTAAGCTCATCACATCATTTGCAAATATTTTGTCCCATTATATAGGTTGTGTTTTCATTCTGTTTATGGTTTCCTTTGCTGTGCAAAAGCTTTCAAGTTTGATTAGATCCTGGTTTCCTTTGGTCTGCAAAAGCTCTGAAGTTTGACTAGGTCCTGTTTATTTATTTTTGTTTTTCTTTTACCTTGGGAGACTGATCTAAGAGAATATTACTATGATTTATGTCAGAGAATTTTTTTGCCTATGTTCCAGGAATTTTATGATGTCCTGTCTTATGCTTAACTCATTAAGCCATTTTGAATAGTGTATTGTGAGAGGGTGTGTTCTCACTTTGTTGCTTTACATGTAGCTGTCCCACTTACCAAACACTACTTTCTGAAGAGACTATTTTTTTCTTCATTGTGTATTCTTGCTTCATCTGTCAAACACTCATTGACTGTAGGCATGTGGATTTATTTCTGGGTTCTCTATTCTGTTCTGTTGATCCATATGTCTGATTTTATGCCAGTACCACATGATTTTTATTACTATAGCTTCACAGTATCATCTGAAGTCTGGGAGGGTTATGCCTCTAGCCTTGCTCTTTTCCCTCAGGATATTTTTGCCGATTCTTGGTCTTTTGTGTTTCCATATAAATTTTAGGATTATTCATTTCACTTCTGTGAAAAATGTCATGTGTAGTTTGATAAGGATCACACTAAAGCTGTACACTCCTTTGGGTAATATGGCCATTTTAACAATATTAGTTCTTCCAATCTAAGATCATGGAATATCTTTCCATTTAGTTACATCATCTTCAGTTTCCTCTATCAGTGTTTTACAGTTTTCAGTGCATAAGTCTTTCACCTCCTTGGACAGGTCTATCCATAGGTATTTTCTTTTATAATGTGATTTTAAAAGGGCTTGTTTTTTACCTTTGTTTTCTAATATATAGTTATTAATGTAAAGAAATGCAACAGATTTCTGTATGTTGAACTTGTGTCCTGCTGCTGCTGCTGCTAAATCATGTCAGTTGTGTCCGACTCTGTGCGACCCCATAGACGGCAGCCCACCAGGCTCCCCTATCCCTGGGATTCTCCAGGCAAAAACACTGGAGTGGGTTGCCATTTCCTTCTCCAATGCAGGAAAGTGAAAAGTGAAAGTGAAGTCACTCAGTCATGTCCGACTCTCAGAGAAACCATGGACTGAAGCCTACCAGGCTCCTTTGTCCACGGGGTTTTGGAGGCAAGAGGACTGGAGTGGGGTGCTGTTGTCTTCTCCATTGTATCCTGCCACTTTGCTGTATTCATTTATCGGTTCTAATAGTTTTTGTATATAGTCTTTGTTGGATTTCCTGGTGGCTCAGATGGTAAAGGGTCTGCCTGCAATGTGGAAGACCTGAGTTTGATCTCTGAGTTAGGAAGATCCCCTGGAGCAGAGAAAGGAAACCCACTCCAGTATTCTTTTTTTTTAATTTACTGATTATTTACTTATTTATTTCTATATTAATTGGAGGCTAATTACTTTACAATATTGTGGTGGTTTTTGCCATACATTCACATGAATCAGCCATGGGTATACATGTGACCCATCCTGACCCTCCCTCCAACTTCCTTCTCCATCGCATCCCTCAGGGTATCCCAGTGCACCAGCCCTGAGCACGCTGCCTCATGCATTGAACCTGGACTGGTGATCTATTTCACATATGATAGTATACATGTTTCAATGCCATTCTCTCAAATCTTCCCACTCTTGCCTTCTTCCACAAAGTCCAAAAGTCTGTGTCTCTTTTGCTGTCTTGCATATAGGGTTATCATTACCATCTTTCTAAATTCCATATATATGCATTAATATACTGTATTGGTGCTTTCGTTCTGACTTACTTCACTCTGTTTCATAGGCTCCAGTTTCATCCACCTCATTAGAACTGATTCAAATGCATTCTTTTTAATAGCTGAGTAAAATTCTGTTATGTATATGTACCACAACGTTCTTATTTATTCATCTGCTGATGGACATGTAGGTTGCTTCCATGTCCTGGCTATTGTAAATAGTGCTGCAAAGAACATTGGGGTACATGTGTCTCTTTCAATTCTGATTTCCTCAGTGTGTATGCCCAGCAGTGGGATTGCTGTGTCATATGGCAGGTCTATTTGCAGTTTTTTAAGGAATCTCCGCACTGTTCTCCATAGTGGCTGTACTAGTTTTTATTCCCACCAACAGTGTAAGAGGGTTTCTTTTTCTGTGCACCCTCTCCAGCATTTATTGTTTGTAGACTTTTTGATTGCAACCATTCTGACATGCGTGAGATGGAACCTCACTGTGGTTTTGATATGCATTGCTCTGATAATGAGTGATGTTGAGCATCTTTTCATGCATTTGTTAGCCATTTGTATTTCTTCTTTGGAGAAATGTCTGTTTAGTTCTTTGGCCCACTTTTTGATTGGGTTGCTTATTTTTCCAGAATTGAGCTGCAGCAGTTGCTTGTATGTTTTTGAGATTAATTCTTTGTCAGTTGCTTCATTTGCTATTATTTTCTCCCATTCTGAAGGCTGTCTTTTCACCTTGCCTATAGTTTTCTTCATTGTGCCAAAGCTTTTAAGTTTAATTAGGTCCCATTTGTTTATTTTTTATTTAATTTCCATTTCTCTGGGAGATTGGTCATAAAAAATCCTGCTATGATTTATGACAGAGAGTGTTTTGGCTATGTTTTCCTCTAGGAGTTTTATAGTTTCTGGTCTTAACTTTAGCTCTTTAATCCATTTTGAACTTATTTTTATGTATGGTGTTAGAAAGTGTTCTAGTTTCATTCCTTAACAAGTGGTTGACCAGTTTTCCCAGCACCACTTGTTAAAGAGATTGTCTTTTCTTCACTGTGTATTCTTGCCTCCTTTGTAAAAGGTAAGCTGTCCATAGGTGCGTGGATTTATCTCTGGGCTTCTATTATGTTCCACTGGTCTATGTTTCTGTCTTTGTGTCAGTACCATACTGTCTTGATGACTGTGGCTTTATAGTATAGCCTGAAGTCAGGCAGGCTGATTCCTCCCATTCCATCCTTATTTCTTAAGATTGCTTTGACTATTCTAGGTTTTTTGTATTTCCATACAAATTGTCAAATTATTTGTTCTGGTTCTCTAAAAAATACCATTGGTAGCTTGATAGGGATTGCTTTGAATCTATAGATTGCCCTGGGTAGTATACTCATTTTCACTATATTGATTCTTCCAACCCATGAACATGGTAAATTTCTCCATCTATTTGTATCATCTTAGATTTCTTTCATCAGTATTTTATAGTTTTCTATATATAGGTCTTTTGTTTCTTTAGTTAGATTTATTCCTAAGTATTTTATTCTTTTCATTACAATGTTAAATGGAATTGTTTCCTTAATTTCTCTTTCTGTTTTCTCATTTTTAGTGTATAGGAATGCAAGGGGTTTCTCTGTGTTAATTATATATCCTGCAACTTTACTATATTCATTGATATGCTCTAGTAATTTTCTGGTGGAGTCTTTAGAGTTTTCTATGTAAAGGATCATGTCATATGCAAACAGTGAGAGTTTAACATCTTCTTTTCCAATCTGGATTCTTTTTATTTCTTTTTCTGCTCTGATTGCTGTGGCCAAAACTTCCAAAACTATGTTGAATAGCAGTGGTAAGAGTGTGCATCTTTGCACTCTTCCTGACTTAGGGGAAATACTTTCGATTTTTCACCATTGAGGATGATGTTTCTTGTGGGTTTATCATATATGGCTTTTATTATGTTGAGATATGTTCCTTCTATGCCTGGTTTCTGGAGGGTTTTTACCATAAATGGATGTTGAATTTTGTCAAAGGCTTTCTCTGTGTCTATTGAGATAATCATGTGGTTTTTATCTTTTAATTTGTTAATGTGGTGTGTCACATTGATTGATTTGTGAACATTGAAGAATTGTTGCATCCCTGGTATAATACCCACTTGGTCATGATGTATGTATGATCTTTTTAATATGTTGTTGGATTCTGTTTGCTAGAATTTTGTTAAGGATTTTTACATCTATGTTCATCAGTGATATTGGCCTTTAGTTTTCTTTTCTTGTGGCATCTTTGTCTGGTTTTGGTATTAGGGTGATGGTGGCCTCATAGAATGAGTTTGGAACGTTACCTTCCTCTGCAATTTTCTGGAAGAGTTTGAGTAGAATAGGTGTTAGCTCTTCTCTAAATTTTTGGTAGAATTCAGCTCTGAAGCCATCTGGTCCCAGGCTTTTGTTTGTTGGAATATTCCTGATTAGAGTTTAGTTTACTGTGCTTGTGATGGGTCTGTTAAAATTTTCTATTTATTCCTGGTTCAATTTTGGAAAGTTATATTTTCTAAGAATTTGTCCATTTTTTCCAGGTTTTCCATTTTATTTGCATATAGTTACTGATAGTAATCTCCTATGATCCTTTGCATTTCTGTGTTGTCTGTTGTTATTTCTCCATTTTCACTTCTAATTTTGTTGACTTGATTCTTCTCCCTTTGTTTCTTGATGAGTCTAGCCAATAGTTTGTCTATTTTATTTATCTTCTCAAAGAACCACTGTTTAGCTTTGTTGATTTTTGCTATTTTCTCTTTTATTTCTTTTGCATTTATTTCTGCCCTAATTTTTGTGATTTCTTTCCTTCTGCTAACCCTGGGGTTCTTCATTTCTTCCTTTTCTAGTTGCTTTCGGTGTGGAGCTAGGTTATTTATTTGACTTTTTTCCTTGTTTCTTGAGGTAAGCCAGTATTGCTATGAATCTTCCCCTTAGCACTGCTTTTTAGTGTCCCATAGGTTTTGGGTTGTTATGCTTTCATTTTCATTCGTTTTTATGCATATTTTTATTTCTTTTTTTATTTCCTCTGTAATTTGTTGGTTATTCAGAAGTATGTTGTTTAGCCTCTATATGTTTGTATTTTTAATAGCTTTTCCCCACCTGTAGTTGACATCTAATCTGACCACATTGTGATCAAGATAGATGCTTGCAATGATTTAATTTTTTTTTAATTTAGCAAGTCTAGATTTATGGCCCAGGATCTGATCTATCCTCGAGAAGGTCCCGTGTGCATTTGAGCAAAAGGTGAAATTCCTTGTTTTGGAGTGAAATGTCATATAGATATCAATTAATTCTAACTGGTCCATTGTATCATTTAAAGTTTGTGTTTCCTTGTTAATTTTCTGTTTTGTTGATTTATCCACAGGTGTGAATGGGATTTTAAGTTCTCTCACTATTATTGTGTTACTGTTAATTTCCCCTTTCATATTTGTTAGCATTTGCCTTACATATAGCGGTGCTCCTATGTTGGATGCATATATATTTATAATCGTTATATCTTCTCCTTGGACTGATCCTTTGATCCTTTGATCATTGTGTAGTGCCTTTCTTTGTCTCTTTTCATGGCGTTTATTTCAAAGTCTATTTTACCTGATATGAGTATTGCTACTTCTGCTTTCTTTTGGTCTCCATTTGCATAACATATTTTTTCCCCAACCCTTCACTTTAGTCTATATGTTTCCCTTGTTTCCAGGTGGGTCTCTTGTAAACAACATATATAGGGGTGTTGTTTTTGTATCCATTTAGCCAGTCATTGTCTTTTGGTTGGGACATTCAACCCATTTACATTTAAGGTAATTATTGATAAGTGTGATCCCATTGCCATTTACTTTGTTGTTTTGGGTTCAAGTTTATAAACCTGTTCTGTGTTTCCTGTCTAGAGAAGATCCTTCAGCATTTGTTGAAGAGCTGGTTTGGTGGTGCTGAATTCTCTCAGCTTTTGCTTGTCTGGAAAGCTTTTGATTTCTCCTTCATATTTGAATGAGATCCTTTCTGGGTACAGTAATCTGGGTTGTAGGTTTTTCTCTTTCATCACTCTAAGTATGTCCTGCCATTCCCTTCTGGCTTGGAAAGTTTCTGTTGAAAGATCAGCTGTTATCCTTATGGGAATCCCCTTGTGTGTTATTTGTTGTTTTTCCCTTGCTGCTTTTAATATTTGTTCTTTATGTTTGATCTTTGTTAATTTGATTAATATGTGTCTTGGGGTGTTTCACCTTGGGTTTATACTGTTTGGGACTCTCTGGGTTTCTTGGAAGAGTGTGGCTGCTTCCTTCCCCATTTCAGGGACGTTTTCAACTATTATCTCCTCAAGTATTTTTTCATGGCCTTTCTTTTTGTCTTCTTCTTCTGGGACTCTTATGATTTGAATGTTGGGATGTTTAACTTTGTCCCAGAGGTCTTTGAGGTTGTCCTCATTTCTTTTAATTCTTTTTTTTTCTTTTTTCCTCTATGCTTCATTTATTTCCACCTTTCTCTCTTCCACCTCACTTATCCTATCTTCTGCCTCAGTTATTCTATTGTTGGTTCCCTCCATAGTGCTTTTGATATCATTTATGGCATTATTCATTATTGATTGACCCTTTTTTAATTTCTTCTATGTTCTTGTTTAACGTTTCTTGCATCTTCTCAGTCCTTGTCTCCAGACTATTTATTTGTAACTCCATTTTGTTTTCAAAATCTTGGATCATTTTTACTATCAGTATTCTGAATTCTTTTCCAGCTACACTCCCTGTCTCCTCCTCTTTTGTTTGTTTTTGGAGATTTTATCATGTTCCTTTACCTGCTAAATATTTCCCTGCCTTTTCATCTCATTTAGGTGGCTCTATTTGGGGTTGCCTTTTTGTATCCTGGAAGTTTGTGGTTCTTATTTATTGTGGAGTTTCCTCCCTGTGGGTGGGGTTGGACAAGTGGCTTGTCAAGATTTCCTGGTTAGGGAAGATTACATCAGTGTTCTGGTGGGTGGAACTGAATCTCTTTTCTCTGGAGTGCCATGAAGTGTCCAGTAGTGAGTTTTGAAGTGTCTGTGGGTTTGTTGTGAGTTTTGGCCGCCTGTATTTTTGTGCTCAGGATTATGTTTCTGCCTTTTTGGAGAATTAGCTTGAAATGTTTTCCTATGAATCTTGTTGGCTCTTAGGGGGAGCTTGGTTTTAGTGTAACTATGGAGGCTTTTGGATGAGCTTTTGTTGATTAATGGTCTCTGGATTCCTGAGTTTTCTGATGTTTTCAAGTTTTGGATTTAGGCCTCCTGCCTCCAGCTTTCAGTCTTCTTCTTACAGTAGTCTCAAGACTTCTCTATCTATACAGTTCCAATGATAAAACATCTAGGTTAATGGTGAAAAGATTCTCCACAGTATGGGACACTCAGAGAAGTTCACAGAGTTACATGAAGAAGAGAAGAGGGAGGAGAGAGATAAAGGTGACCAGGATAAGAGGGAGAAATCAAAAGGGGAGAGAGCAGTCTAGCCAGTAACAAATTCCCTATTTGCTCTCCACAGTTTGGAACACTTAGAGAGGTTCACCTAGCTCCATAGAGAAGAGAAAAAGGAGGAAGGAAATAGAGCTTACCAGAAGGGGAGGAGGGGTAGTCAAAAGGAGAGAGCCTAATCTAGCCTGTGATCAGTTCCCTAAGTTTTCTCCACAGCCTGAATACCCAAAGAGATTCACAGAGTTAAGTAGAGAAGGACGAGGGGGCAGATAGAGGTGATCTGGGGGAGAAAAGGGAGAATCAAAAGGGGAGACAGCAATCAAGCCAGTAATCACACTCCCAAGTAAAAATGGATACTGAAGATTGGCTTCTTAAAGGTACAGAATTTATAACAAATACCAAAAAGCAAAGATTAAAAATCTAGAGTAGAGGTTGGCCTCTCAAAAATACAATATTAAAAAAACAAAACAAAATTGCAAAAGTTGTATTAAAAATTTAAAATTTGCTCTAAAAACAGGGTCTTTTTTTCAAGATAATAGTAGGATTTAAAAGTAAAAATTAAAGGAGTAATTAAGTACTTAAAAATTTAAAAAACTATAAAATTAAAGAATGATAATAGTAAAATATATCTAGGAATTTGTCTGGAGCTGTTGAAGGCACTGTGTGGTCAATTCAGTTTCAATTAGCTCCTTCTTCTTGAGGTCTATAGATCCCTTCCAATGTAGCCAGTGCTAACTACAGGCTTTTAGTTTGTTGCACCTGTCACTTTCAAAGCCATTCCCTCTTCTTTGTTTATTTTGGCTTCCTCTGTTTGCAAGTCTCTTCAGTATCTATCTTCTGTCCTCACACAAGGGGGCAAAGGTGGTCATTTATTTAGGCTCACTTGTTCAAGTGCTGCGGGGAGGGATGAACAATGCAAACAAATATCACTGGTGTGTGGGAGGAGTGCTCGCAGTGTTTGGGCCACAGTGGGTTTGCCCCCGCTCATGACCTGTGTGCTTTCTTGGTCTACACTGCTCAGGCTCCAGGTTGCTCTGATGGGGAACTGCTTAAGGCAGGCCCTGGGTTGTGTGCAGTTCCCAGATCTACGCCGCTCAGGTTCAGGTTCTGGGGTACTCCACAAAGGCACAGACTCAGTTGGGCCTGCCTTTTGTGCCCTTCCCAGGTCCGAGCAGCTCAGGTGACCAAGTGCTTGGCCAGCACACACACCCCCCCCCTTTTTTCTTTCTTTTTTTTTTGCAGGAGAATGATATTATTCAACAAGTATTTACTGAGCCTTTATTATATGCCAAGCACTATTTTATGTGCTAGGAATACACTCCGTTGATTAAAAAATACAAAATCCCTATCTTCATTGTGCTTACACACTAGGGGAAGGATACCAAGCAATGAATATAATAAATAATTTACATAGTAAGTTATAAAGTAATGAGTACTACAGAAAAAGAATAGAGAATTGTGAGAATGAAGACAAGTCTTATTTGGAAAATTTCCCAAACCGGACACCACAAAAATATGCTTCTTTCTTGGAAAGTTTATGTGCCTGTCAGTGACAAAAGAAAATATTTCTGGTTCCTTAATGTTCATGGGATTTTCAAGCAAGAAATTACAGGGTTTTAAAAATATGAGAGTGAAATTGAAAATTGAGCAGAGTAACTTTTATAAAAGAGGAGCTCCATACAGAATTTGTGAGGCATTGGAATCTGTGTTTACTGCTGGAGAATTTCCCACAATTCTAGCAAATTCCATGATTCTGGCCACACTGCCAACCAGAGTAGATCTGGACAGTCAAGTATTGAAGAGACTATCAGGGTCAGAAAATGTGGAAGAACTCAAGTAGCTTTTCAGATGGGGTGGTGCGTCTTATTACCTCCCTGGTCCTAGCCACTTGTTTTCCTGGGTGCACAGCGGGAGCGCCGTCTCAAGTGTGTTGTGTGTCTCCTCTTTAGAGCTGACTTCTGGCTGGGACCCTCGTGGTAGATGTCAACCATCCAGGATCCCAGAAGACTTGGTTACTAACTGGAAGCCTGCTCGCAGTTTGGTAGGGGATGCAGTCTCTGGGGCTGAGTTTACCCTTTTCCAGCTCTGACTGCTGCCTGCCTGCCTCCCTGCCTCTAGTGGGGGATGGGCCAGTCCACAGCCAGTTAACTCTCCTCTGGTATTCTCTTAGTCCTTTGTTCTGTAAGTGGCCCAACAGTACCTTAGGTTAGAGCTTTTCAAAGGAAAGCTCTCTCTCTCTCTCTCTCTCTCTCTCTCTCTCTCTCTCTCTCTCTCTCTCTCTCTCTCTTGCTCCTTCCCCCCCCCGCCCCTCTGGCTACCCCACAGTTTAGGTTGCTATCTCTTGTTAGCTCCCTCAGATTTCCCTCAGGGCATTCAGGCCTGGTCCTTACCCTAAGCAACACAGCCCGTTCCTCCCTGTTCAGCCCCCACTTGCTGGTGGCAGACGCAAGCGTCTGGGCTACTTCTCCACTGGGAGTTGCCATTAGGCGCGTAATCTGTGAGGTTTATTTATTCATTTTTTCCTCCTGATTATGTTCCCCTCTGAGATCCCAAAACTCCCCACAGACCCGCTGGTGAGAGGGTTTCCTGGTGTTTGGAAATTTCTCCTCTTTTAAGACTTCCTCCCCAGGATGGGTATCCGTCTCTAACTCTTTTGTCTCTCTTTTTATCTTTTATATTTTGTCCTACCTCCTTTCGAAGACAATGGGCTGCCTTTCTGGGTACCTGGTGTCCTCCACCAGCGTCCAGAAGTTGTTTTGTTATATTTGCTCAGTGTTCAAATAATCTTTCAATGAATTTGTCAGGGAGAAAGTGGTCTCCTCGTCCCATTCCTCCACCATCTTAAGACTCCCTGCCCCGGCCCAACTCCAGTATTCTTCCCTGGAAAGTTTGATGGAAGGTGAAGCCTGACGGGCTACTGTCTATAGGATCTCAAAGAGTTGGATACAACTGAGCAACTTTGCTTTCTTTCTATATAGTCTTTGTTGTTTTGTTGTTGTTTAGCCCCTAAGTCGTGTCCTACTCTTTGCAACCCCATGGACTGTAGCCCACCAGGCTACTCTCTTCATGGGATTTCCCAGGCAGGAATACTGGAGTGGGTTGACAATTCCTTCTGCAGGGCATCTTCCCAATCTAGGGATCAAACACATGTCTCCTGCATTGGCAGGCTGAGCCACCAAGGAAGCCTGTGGAATTTTTATTGTTTTCTATATACAGTATGATTTAGTATGCATATAATGACAATTTTACCTTTTTCCTTCCACATAATTATCATTTTATGGACAAACCTGTCCTTTGTAAACCCCTATCTACTACCCATCCCCACTTCCAGAATGATTTGAAATAAATTCCAGACATCATACAATTTTATTCATAAATGTTTAGTATGTATCTCTAAAAAGGTTCCTGTAACTCAAAGTCATTATCCCTACCATAAAAAGCTAACAGTAATTCGTAATATTATCAAAGAATCAGTTCATATTTCTATAACAAATTACCACACACCTGGTGGCTTGAAACAACAGAAATTTATTTTCTCACAGTTATGGAGTCTGAAAGTCCAAATTAATTTCATTAAATTGAAATCAAGGTTTTGGCAGGGCTGCACTTCTGCAGATTCAAGAGGAGAATCCATTTTATTTTACCTATTCCAGCTTCTGTGGGTGCTGATATTCTTTGGTATTCTTTGTCTTGTGGCCACAACATTTTAATCTCTACTTGTCTTTACATGGCTTTCTCTTGTTTGCTTGTTTTTTTCTCACTCTTATAAAGATTCTTGTGATTAAGGCCCATCTGAATAATCCAGAATAGTATTACTATGTTGAGATAATTAAGTTCTAAAGATTAAGACCCAGTATCTTTGGGTGACTGTTATTCAGTCTGCTACATTAGGCTCCTAATTTAGTTGAAAATTTATGAACTACAAAAGCTTTTCCAAGAGCTTCATCTTCTCAAAGCTAAATAAAGTAAATCTGCTGTAGTTCTCTCATTTATCCCGTGGAGAATGAGGAGACCCCATCCCCACCTGAGACTGGGTAAACTGGGATGGGGAGGTACATGTTACCTGAGGGATGGGAGCAAGATGAGGGGTGAGGAATCCAATAGTTGGATACTTATATTCCAAAGAATGAGTTGGGAGGAGAAACTAAGATGGCGGAGGAATAGGACGGGGAGAACACTCTCTCCCCAATAAACATACCAAAAGAACTTTTAAAGGCCGAGCAAACTCCAAAAAACAGGAACTGAATGCTGGCAGAGGACATCGGGCATCTGGAGAGGCGACCCAGTGCCGACGTGAGGAGGTAGGACAAAAGAAAGAAAAGAAAAAAAAAAAGTAGAGGGAGAGACAAAGAGCTGGGGACGGGTTCCGTCCCGGAAGGGGAGTCTGGAATAAAGAGGGAAAAAAAAAAAAAAGAGGAGAAAGGTTTCTGAATACCAGGAAGCATTCTCTCTGGCAGATCTGCGGTGGATCTTGGAGAGCAATATAGCTGAGAGCAGAAGCAGATTAATAGCTAAGCCCTGCAAGGTTCGTCTCTAGCTACAAGCACAGCCGAGAGCAGCAGCACAGCCGAAGCAGACTGCTCCTGCTCAGGGAGGGGCGGGCCGCGGGCTCAGGGAACGGAGCAGCCTAAGGGACCTAACCTTCCAGGAAAAGCTCCCTCTCCCCCCCAGGTCAGTGCACAAAACAAAGGGCGGTGAGGAGTCAACAGAGAGGCTGTGCAGCTGAGGGCTGCGGACCGGCCCAACCCCCGCCTGAGAGCAGTGGGCATAACCCAACCCAGCCCCGGGGAGGCTAACCAAGACTTCTGGGGAATCTGGACAGATCGGTGCTGTATACACCTTAGAAGGAGTGCTCAGCTGCACGCCGAGAAAACAGAGCGGCCGGGCCGGGAGAGAGGAGAAGCCCCACTCCCCAACTGCTGGGCGGACGACAGAGAGCCTGAGCAGAAGGGGCGGGGGAAGCCCTCTCA
>ML660681.1:2472927-2515753 GCA_007570785.1 Antilocapra americana | reverse complement strand
TTACTTTTATAATTAGTAATATTATCCATCATTGTGGAGATACTTTCCTATCAGCACATATGTATTTTCCTTAGTCACTTCTCATTCTCACAAATTAGCCATACATTCATTTGCATTATATATAAGAAAAGAAAGACTTAAAAACTCATGGAAAAATAATTTAAACTCCTTAAGTGACCAAAATATCTTCTTTATTGAATAGTCTTTATCTTACTCTCCCCTTATTTCATTTATTTTACTCTCCATACTATAGTGGTTTTAGTCTTCGCGCATTCACGCATGCGAAGTCATTACGGTCATGTCCGACTCTGAGACCCCATGGGCTGTAGCCCGCCAGGTTCCTCTGTCCATTGGAGTCTTGTGATCCTCCAGGCAAGAATACTGAAGCGGGTTGCCACCCTCTTCTCTAGGGGATCTTCCCCACCCAGGGGTTCAATCTGCTTCTCCTGTGTCTTCTGCATTGGCTGGCGGGTTCTTTATTCCTAGAGCCACCTGGGAAGCTCCTCTTTGTGCATGCATATACTTAATAATGGGCTTCTTAGGTGGTGCTAGTGGTAAAGAACCCGCCTGCCAATGCAGGAGATTTAAGAGATAAGGGTTTGATCCCTGGGTCAGGAAGATCCCCTGGAGAAGGGCATGGAAATCCACTCCAGTATTCTTGCCTGTAGAATCCCATGAACAGAAGAGCCTGACAGGCTACAGTCCATAAGGTTGCAAAGAGTTGGACATGACTGAAGCAACTCAGCATGCACACACACATGCCCAATAATAAGCTTCTCTTTTCTTCTTATATGTATATATCTGTATATCCGTTGCTGCTGCTGCTAAGTCGCTGCAGTCGTGTCCGACTCTGTGCGACCCCATAGACAGCAGCCCACCAGTCTCCCCCGTCCCTGGGATTCTCCAGGCAAGAACGCTGGAGTGGGTTGCCATTTCCTTCTCCAATGCATGAAAGTGAAAAGTGAAAGTGAAGTTGCTCAATCATGCCGACTCTTAGAGATTCCATGGGCTGAAGCCTACCAGGCTCCTCCGTCCATGGATTTTTCAGGTAAGAGTACTGGAGTGGGTTGCCAGTTCCTTCTCCACTATCTATCTTTATATCTGTCTATACTCACATCTACATCTATATACACTCACAGAATTCCAGAACTAAAGAATGTACCATTCTTGTCACATAAGAGGGAAGCTTTTAGTGTGGGCCCAAATAAGGGTTGTTTTATTTATTTATTTTTTTTGTTTGGACTTGATTTAATGATGATTCCTCTATCAGGTAGACAATAGAGTTTTCCTCAGGTAGTGGAAATGTATGTGTGTGTGTGTGTGTGTGTGTCTTGATGGTGAGAGAGAATAAGAGAGATTTCAGGATGCACACAGACCCAATATTTTGTTTTTCACAAGGCTTAATGATTGGATCTATCCACTTAATTTGTAAGTGGTGAATGATTTTATTTCCAGTAGTATATCAAATATCTCCTTGTGAATGTACAAGAAGCTATAACCACTCCAATTTCAATTACTCTTCACTGAGCCCTCTCAAATGTTAGATATTTCTAGATCATTATAACTGAACCATGTCTGTATCTAAATGTCACATGCATCACTGGTGTAATGACCTAGAGAAGAAGAACCAATGGCTGACTGCATCAAGAAGCCAATAGGAATAAGGAAAGCATTGAGTTTAGGACTGTATTTCTGTTCCTCAATTTCAGACTTTGTGTACTATGTCTAATGATGAATATCCAGAGCTCTCATCAGAACCCAAAGCACTCAGAAAAGAGTTGTTGAACATACTTCTGGCATATTCTGTACCAATTTTAAGGTCATCATCTTTCTTACTCCTGAGAGCTTTGAGCCAGGTGTTTTCTAAAGGGCTTACCCTCTTTATTCTTGTTCTAATAATATCTCCTGTGCTAGTCAACTTCTCCCTGATGACATTTTTTACTTTATCCTTATCCAAATTTTTATCTCATTCATACTGTCAGGATCTGGCTCAGTGACTTCTTAGGGCTCCTCAGTTCCATAAGTTCTGGATTTTCAGGCATTACTTGAAAATAAGCCTCTGCTAATCCTGTATTTGAGTCACTAACAGGTTCATCATTCTTATTACAGCCCAAACAGTGGGACTGGTCCCTCTCTAAAACAGCTATTGCACGTTCACACTTGCTCATTGCCATCAATATCGAGTTTTCTAATGTGAATTTGTCAGACTCTATTCATAATATTAAAATCTTTTCTGGAAGTCTTTCTGCTGCTACACTGTTTGACATTTTACATAGATTCTGGTTAAAGGCCACTCATTCTTACTCTTTGGATCAATCCATAAAGTCATGCAACTCTGGGATCTAAAGTTAGATTTCTATGACCATGTACAAGGGTAATAGTGAAGGTATTCACTGTATGAGAGGCTTTCAGAGATCAAGAACTTGAAGTATGTGTGCTTCCAATGATAACATGAAGCTTTATATTTTCAATGCAGTGAAATGTTAGAAAACGATATCTTGGAATTATGATTTTCTGGCCAGCTCTATAAAGTGTGAGAGAGACACATTTAAGCTGTAACTTTTTAGATGAAGAGTAAGAACGCTTCAAAGTCAGTTAAATTAGTGCATGGCAAAGCACTTGTCAATCCATTTCTTTTAGGAAAATTCTAGCTGCTTTTCCCAAAAGAAAAGATTCAGAGGACTTTAATTTATTGAGGAGACAATGGGGAATGTCAGAGAAGAGCTCATTAAATTGTTCTACTTGGGAAGTAGTCACTCCACCTGCTTTACATATGATATAGTACTGAACATCAAATTCCAAATTAGTGATATCAATATTCTCAGGTACCAGAAATATCTGATAAATTTTCTACCAGTTATGGATTTAATCTTTCAAATTTTATTTTTGTGTCTTAAGTTGTTCTAAGAACTAAATAAAAAAACTCATAAGTATCAAGGTATTTATAAATGATGCAATGTCTAGGATTGGCTTTAAATAAGTTCCCCTGAAAAAGAGAAGCATAGATGTAAGAAGATTGGACAAGAGTTGATAAATGTTGAACCTGGGTGTTGGATGTGAACTGATTCATTGTAATTTTGGCTCTATCTCTATGTGTGTTTGAAAATTTCCATAGTAAAAATTTAAAAAATTTAAGCATTATTCTGCATATAACTAGAGAATCTCTGGCAGCAACTGAAGCCATATGCTTAACCTTCTGAAGTAAGCCTTTCTTACTTTCAGATCTACAGACACCCTTCTTAATAAGCAAGAATGCAAAAGTCTGATAAGGGTATCGAGTGAGATTTTCTCACATGAAATTTCTTGCTTAGGTAAATTATTAGAACATGACTAAAATGAAAACAGAGACTAAAATAGCATCCATAAAGTGGACATTGCCAACGCCAGTCTTTAAATTGTTGCTGTAGGTGAGTGGAAAGTGTCCCCCTGGCTTATTCCATTCAATGTGATCCTGGTTATACTTTTGTTTGGTTTTATTTATAAACATGGAAAGAATCTGGCTGAAAGTGAAACCCTAACCATATTTGTGGAAGAGTGAGCAGAGGCAATCTGGCTAGAAATATCAGTTATATCTAGGTTAGAATTTTCATAAAAGAGTTCCCTTTGTGGTCCTGCTACCAGAAAAGAAAGAGAATTATTAAGGCCTGAAGTAGTTTCTTCAGTGTGTTTCAGACCCTACTGTTTCACCTTGTTACTCTTTCAATATTTTTCAGGTGGAGAGGTTCTGTCTTACTACTAAGATCTGATGATACATCATTCTCTTTTGAATAATCTTTGTTCGTACCTGAAGCAGTTCTAATTTTTAATAGCCCTCAGTAGTGTTGATGCTGTGACTTTCAAACAATAGATTGTCTCAGGCATTGCTTTTGTAACCTTTGAGAGTACTTTCATTAAATTACCAAGAATTTTTCATTAGTCTCAAAACTTGCTGCTCTTTAAGAAACTTTCTTATCTATTTTTTGGTTCTTTTCTGTGATATTTTAACTATCTTGAATGGTTCCAATGCTAAAATATACCATTGATATCATTCCATAAATGTGTGAAGATTATTTTGATGGACCACATCTAGAGATAATCCCCTTTGATCTGCATCCTTATATTTTGTCAATATTCAGGAGATTGTTCTTACGGAGTTAACATCAAGTGACTTTGATTTGCTCTGTCAGGCCATATAAACCAAAATGTTAATCTTATTGCTTAGCTGAAATACCCTTGGAATTTCTCCAGTTTTGTGGTGAATCACCAGGTTGGCTTATTCTATTTTCCACAAATTGCAAAGTTTTTCCTTTATGTTTTTTTTTTTTCATTTAGTGAAACAAGCCTAGATGCCACAAACTCAGAGAAGATCACATATTTAGAAGAATTAACCTTTTTAAAAATTGTGTGTGTGTGTGTGTTTGTGTGTGTGTGTGTGTGTGTGTGTGTGTGTGTGTGTGTGTGGTGTCAGACTCTTTCTAGGACCATGGACTGTAGATGGCCAGACTCCTCTGCCCATGGAATGTTCCAGGCAAGAATACTAGAGTAGGGTACCATTTCCTACTCCAGGTGATCTTCCTGACCCAGGGATTTAACCACATTTCTTGAGTTTTCTGAACTGGCAGGCATATTCTTTGCCACTAGTGCCACCTGGGAAGCCCTTTTAGGCAAATAATAACATATAACTTCACCAGAAGATTTGGATGCTAGGGGAATAAAAGGACTAGAAGATTGATTACCTTTGCTTCCTTCACCTTCACTAGGGGCAAGAGTTAGGGAAGCTACCTCTAACTTTTGAGTTTTTCTCTTTTATGGTTTATGAAGTTATTATATAGTTCACTAATTTTAAATGAATAATTTGATTGATTTTGATAATTGTATACGAATGTATGGCTATAATGATGATTATACATTTGTATACAATTCCATGATGATTTTTATTTGAAAATGAAAAAGAAGAAAAGGAGAAAGTGAAAATAAAATAGTATTTTATAGACTTGATTGATTTGCACAGACTTCACAATTATTTCATAAGACTTATAATTCAAGAGAATTGAAAATGTAAACTGTGTTGCTATGTTGAAATAGCTACCCATATCCTGGCTATTGTAAACAATGCAGCAATGAACACTGGGGTACACGTCTCTCTTTCAATTCTGGTTTCCTTGGTGTGTATGCCCAGCAGTGGGATTGCTGCATGGAAGCAACCTAGATGTCCATCAACAGACGAATGGGTAAGAAAGCTGTGGTACATATACACAATGGAATATTACTCAGCCATTAAAAAGAATACATTTGAATCAGTTCTACTGAGGTGGACGAAACTGGAGCCTATTATACAGAATGAAGTAAGCCAGAAGGAAAAACAACAATACAGTATACTAATGCATATATGTGGAATTTAGAAAGATGGTAATGATAACCCTGTATGTGAGACAGCAAAAGAGACGCAGATGTATAGAACACTCTTTTGGACTCTATAGGGGAGGGCAAGGGTGGGATGATATGGGAGGACAGCATTGAAACATGTAAATTATCATATGTGAAATGAATCGCCAGCCCAGGGTTGATGCTAGATACAGGGTGCTCAGGGCTGGTGCACTGGGATGACCCAGAGAGATGGAATTGGGAGGCAGGTGGGAAGGGGGTTCTGGAAGGGGAACACATGTATACCCATGGTGGATTCATCTCAATGTATGGCAAAACCAACATGATAATGTAAAGAAAATTAAAAAAAAAAGAAAAAGAAATAGCTGCCCATAGAATTGATCTACTTTTAAGTATTGGTTATATAAATAAAACCCCTTTTTGTGATCAAGGATGTTGATGTGTACCCTATGACTTTAAAAGCATGTTAGAAATGGAAGCTTTAAATGTGCATAACTCATTGTAACAGTTTTGGTCATAATGAGACAATATATGAAAAAGTTAAACACATCCTGTGGTATTACTCTCCTACTTAAAGACTCCCATAGCATTCCATTAAGCCAACAGAAGCCTATGCTTCTCACCTAGGCACTTATGCCTTCACAACTGGCTGCATCCCACATTCCAGAGTCATCTCCCTCTCCAACCTCAGCCACTCCACAGGCCAGACAAGCAGGCACTCCTAACTCTTTCCTGAACAGGCCCTGACTTACAGGACAGACTCTCTCTAACATTCCTTCCCAACTGGGAAGCTACTCCCCTCTCTCCAACAGGAACCTTCCTTCTTCAAGTACCAGCCCAACCTCAGCCCCAACCCCATTCCCATCCCTGCCAAGGAGAGGTGGCCCTGCCTGCTTTCTGCTGTAAATGTCCCTGGCATAGCACCTGCTTCATTATACTGTAACAATATGTCATGGCAGGGGGTCTTCCCTTTTTTCCAGAATTGACTCTGAGAGCCCACAGCTGGAAACTTCTCACATTTTTAGAGCAATTCCACCATGAGTCCACTTAAGTCCTATAAAAACTTTCTGAAAGGCAAAACATCATTTCTGCAGAAACTGCACCCCATTTCTCCCACTGAATACCATCACTCCACCCCCAGTTTCTGCAAGATGCAATGAGGTGGGGTTGATGATGAACTCTTATGTAAAGTGAGATCAATTTTTTCCATCTTCTCCCATTGTGAGGGGTGTCACTTGATGGGTCCCAGGCCTTAAAACCAACAGTGGGAGAACCAAGATAAGGACCCTAAGATAATCTCATGTTGAGCCACAAAGTTTTTTGGCCTGATCAGTTTTGGAGGAAAGGGCTTTAGCGTGAGATAAAGAGAAGGATCAAGGTCACCTCCTTTTCTTATTTTATTGGAGGATAACTGTTTTGCAATGTTGTGTTGATTTCTGCATTACAACAATGTGAATCAGCCATGACAAGTGAAAGTCTCTCAGTTGTGTCCAACTCTTTGCGATCCTGTGGACTATACAATCCATGGAATTCTCATGGCCAGAATACTGCAGTAGGAAGCCTTTCACTTCTCCAGGGGTTCTTCCCAATTCAGGGATCGAACCCAGGTCTCCCACACTGCAGGCGGATTCTTTACCAGCTGAGCCATAGGTATACATGTATCTCCAACTTTTTGATCCTCTCCTCAACCCACCTCCACCCCCACCCCATCCTACCCATCTAGGTCTTCACAGAGCATCAAGGTAAGCTCCCTGTGTATGGCCACCTCCTTTAATCATAGCTCATAAAAACTACAGCTGGCTTGGGGCCCCAGAGCTGGGGGCCTTAAAGGTAAAGATATTGGAATAGTATGGTGGGGTGGGGTGCTGCCATTGGGGATGGAATAAGGCAGCAGAAAAGATGCAGTCAGATCCCTCATGGACCAGCCAATGTCAAGGAGACTGTTGAAGTCCTGCCCCACTGGGACATGACAGGGCCTCCATTCACCCATTCAGGACTTCCTGGACAATGAGGTAGCTCAAGGGTGCCAGACCCCATGTCACCCTGAATATCAGCAACTGGGGCAATGAGGAAGATCCGCCACAGTCAGTTGTGGCATAAGACCATTTCCTTCTCACATCTCCAAGCCCAGAAGAGCAGGAGCAAGAAGTGTAGGGGGTCCAGGAAAGGGAATACCCCCAGGAATCACTGGAGAGCCCTGTGAAGCTGGGGGAGGGTGAGTGGAGCCTGTGAGAGAGAAAATGAATTTGCTGCAAAATTGCACATTTGTAGATGTTTACAGTGAATAGTTTAAAAGCAATTTAAAGTCTATATATTTCCAAAGTATACCCACATATATTTTGGTTGGTTTTATTGTGAGAAAATGTTGAACACATAACTGTAACACACACATTTTTTTGAAGGGGTCATCTGCTCCAGATGAAGGTACCTAAATTTATTTTTTAATTTATTGTCAAAGTGTAGTTGATTCACAAGTTTGCATTACTTTCTGCTATACAGCCAAGTGATTCATACAGCAGAAATTAATGCAACATTGTGTATATATAGGCACTATTTTTCATATTCTTTTTTATTATGGCTTATCAAAGAATATTGAATACAGTTCTCTGTGCTATGTGGTGAAAACTTATATTTTTACCCACTCTATATATACTAGTTTGCATCTGCCAATTCCAAACTCTTAATTCATCCCTCTCCCACCTCTCTCCCCTTTGGAAACCACAAGTCTGTGCTCTATGTCTGTGAGTCTATTTCTGTTCTGTAGATAAGTTCATTTGTGTCACATTTTAGATTTCACATATAAGTGATATCATATGATGTTTGTGTTTCTCTTTCTGATTTATTTCACTTAGTATGATAGTCTTAGGTCCATCCATGTTGCTGAAAATGACATTTTATTTTTATGACTGAGTAGTATTATACTTTATATATGTACCACATGTCTTTATCAATTCATCTGTCAATGGACATTCAGTTTGTTTACATATTTTGGCTATTGTGAATAGTGCTGCTCTGAATATAGGGATGCATGTATTTCTTGAATTATAGTTTTGTTTGGAGATATGTCCAGGACTGGGAATGTGGGCTTTCCAGATAAATCTAGTGGTAAAGAATCCATTTGTCAATGCAGTAGACACAACAGTTTCACGTTCAATCCCTTGGTTGGGAAGATCATCTAGAGTAGAAAATGGCAACCAGCTCCAGTATTCTTGCCTGGAAAATTCCATGGACAGAGAAACCTGGTGGACTACAGTCTATAGGGCTACAAAGAGTTGGTCATGGACACGACTGAGCGACTTGAGCACACCATGATGATTGGGCTTTCCAGATGGTACTAGTGGTAAAGAAAATGCCTGCCAATGAAAGAGACATTAGAGATGCAGGTTTGAACCCTGGTTCAGGAAGATCACCTGGAGGAGGGCACTCCAGTATTCTTGTCTGGAGAATCCCATGAACAGAAGAGCCTGGTGGGCTATGGTTCATAGGGTCCCAGAGAGTCAGACACAACTGAAGCAGCTTAGCATGCATGCCCCATGATGATTAGGCTATAGAACTTTCCCTTCACCCAAGGAAGTTTCCAGTTGCTTCTTTTAACATCTACATCCAATTCTGCTACATCCTCCCCCACTCCCACCCCAAGAAGCCACTGTCTTTTCTGTCACATAGTTTTCCGCTCTATAAGTTTTCATATAAATGGAATAAATAGTCTTTTGTGTTTGACTTCTTTCACTTTGTGTATTTATTTTGATATTCATCAATGTTGTTTCGACTACTGACATTTTCCTTTATTTTTTGTTACCGAGTATTATTCTGTGGTATGAACATACCACAACTTGTTTATCTATTCACTGGTTGAGGGTCATTTAGGTAACTTCCATTTTTTGACTATTATGGGTAATGCTGCTATGAATAGTCACATTTGGGTTGTTATGTGGACATAGTTTTCATTTGTCTTGGTAAATACCAAGGAAGGGAATTTCTGGCTATATGCTTAACTTAATGGGCTTCCCAGGTGGCCCTAGTGGTAAAGAATCCACCTGCCAATGCAGGAGATATTTGATCCCTAGGTGGGGAAGATCCCCTGGAGGAGGGCATGGCATCCTGCTCCAGTATTCTTGCCTGGAGAATCTCATGGACACAGGAGTCTGCAAGGCTACAGTCCATAGTGTCACACAGAGTCAGACACAACTGAAGCAACTTAGCATGCATGCATACTTAACTTTATAAAGTGTTGCCATACTATTTTCCATAGTGGTTGTAGAGTTTTCCATTTCCAGCAGTAATGCATGATTCCAGTTTCTCCACATTTTCACCAAAAGTTGACATTTGCAGTCTTTAATTGTAGGCATTCGAGTAAGTGGGTAAATGTATCTCATTGGGGTTTTAATTTGCATTTCAATATGACTAGTGATTTTGGACATTTTCCCATGTGCTCATTTTTTTGAAGTTCCTGTTTAAATCTTTTGCTTATTTTTAATTAGATTATTTGCCATCTTATCTGTGATGTTTTGATAACTGCATTAGCATTCCATTATACAAAATCAGTTTCCTTTTTACTTTGGTAAGCAAGGCTTCAATTATTGAATTACTTTTATATTTTGGCAGACACTGTCAAATTGCCTTAAAAAAACTACTAATTTGCTTGCTTTGCTTTCATGGACCAGGCTATTGTTCCAATAATTACGTGTATTTCTTTCCCTAATAATATATCATGAAGTTTCAGTTATATATATATATAATGAATTTTGATGGACACATAGTCTTTAATTGTAAGGACATAGTATAACTTATTTAACAAATTCCTCTCTTTCACTTTTACAATGTTCGAAGATCATCTTGGCTCATACATATTTTCACCCTTATCTGGCTATTTTTTTATGATAAATGCTTTGTGATATGTATTTTCAAAGCCCTATAAACAGAGATTGGACTAGTTTAACTATTTATTACAGAAAATTTTCAACATATATAAGAGCAAGTAGAAAAATATGAAGAACTTCTTACCCTAAGCAACTTTCCTTGCAATAATTATGGACATACTGGCAATCTGGTTTCACCATTTCTGTATTGTTTCACCATTACACTTTTAATCCTCTGCCTCAAATGGATTATTTTAAAGCAAATCCCAAACACTGTATTCAGTTCAGTTCAGTTCAGTTCAGTCACTCAGTTGTGTCTGACTCTTTGCAACCCCACGAACGGTAGCACCCCAGGCCTTCCTGTCCATCACCAACTCCTGGAGTCCAACCAAACCCATGTCCATTGAGTCAGTGATACCATCCAACCATCTCATCCTCTGTCATCCCCATCTCCTCCTGCCCTCAACCCTTCCCAGCATCAGGGTCTTTTCCAATGAGTCAGCTCTTCACATCAGGTGGCCAAAGTATTAGAGATTCAGCTTCAACATCAGTCCTTCCAATGAACACCCAGGACTGATCTCCTTTAGGATGAACTATTGGATCCCCTTGCAGTCCAAGGAACTCTCAAGAGTCTTCTACAACACCACAGTTCAAAAGCATCAATTCTTTGGTGCTCAGCTTTCCTTATGGTCCAACTCTCATATCCATACATGACCACTAGAAAAACCATAGCCTTGACTAGATGGACTTTTGTTGAAAAAATAATGTCTCTGCTTTTTAATACGCTGTCTAGGTTGGTCATAACTTTCCTTCCAAGGAGTAAGCATCTTTTAATTTCATGGCTGCAATCACCATCTGCAGTGATTTTGGAGCCCAGAAAAATAGTCAGCCACTGTTTCCACTGTTTCCCCATCTATTTGCCATGAAGTGATGGGACTGAATGCCATGATCATAGTTGCATTATTTAATCTATAAATACTTCAAATTTTTCCAAAAAATGAAAACTCTTAGAAATGTATTCAACTGTGACACTATTGTCATGGGTTCGAAAACAATACCAACAGTGATTCCTTATTTTATCAATTATCTTGTCAGTGTTCATATTTTCCCATATTTTTTGTAGGTGTCTCTTAAAACACATACAGGTTGTTTTTTTGAGGGACAGAAAGACAGCATACATATTGCATCTGGTTGATATTCTCTTGACTTTCTTTGAAACCATGAATTCCACTTCCTTGATATCCCCACCTCCTCTGTACAATTTATCTGACAAAGAAACTAAATTGTTTCCCCTGGGGGAATTTCTCACAATCTTATCAAATTGACTTTTTTTTTTAAATTGGACCATAATTATTTTACAATGTTGTGTTGCTTTCTGCTGTACAACATTGTGAATCAGCCATATGTATACATATATCCCCTCCCTATTGAGCCTCCCTCCCAGCTCCCAGGTCATCACAGAGCACCAGGTTGGGCATATATATGTCAATACTACTTTCTCAATTTGTCCCACCCTCTCTTTTCTTACTGTGTCCATAAGAAGATTCTCTGTGTCTGTGTCTCTATTCCTGCCCTGACTTGGTGTTTTTGATTTTCATTGAGGTAGAAAACATTTCCATTTATTTATTATCACTCCCCCCCCCTCTCTCTTTTGGTTATACTGATGGCTTGTGGCATCTTAGTTCCTGACCAGGTATCAAACCCTAGGCCTTAGCAGTGAAAGCATGGAGTCCTAGCCACTGGGTCCCAAGAAATTTCTAAGGTTTCTCTTTTTGAACTGTCTGTATATGTCATTTAAACATGGACATAAATGGAGATCCATCCTTTCCTCGTAAATCTGTAGTGGTTTATTGTACAAGGTTAGAAAATCTTTGTCTTGCATTTGTAAATATTCTCCTAGTTTGTTTTTAACCTTTTATACTGCTGGTATTTTGACACATATTTTAACAATTTAATAAAAAAGTTTTTAATGTGTTCAATTAATTATAATCCCTTCTTAATAAATATTTGTTAATAATTAACTGATCTTCATCTTAGTCTGTTTCCCCAGATTTATTCTTGGGCTTCTTTTTTTAATGCATCTCACATTATCTTCACTTACTCTACTGTAGTGCTCTCTCTACACTATTCATCTGCATGGTGGTGGTGGTGGTTTAGTCGCTAAGTCGTGTCTGACTCTTGTGACTCCTGGATTGTAGGGCTTCCCTGGTGGCTCAGAAGGTAAAGATTCTGTCTGCAGTGCAGGAGACCAGGGTTTGATCCTTGGGTCGGGAAGATCCCGTGGAGAAGGAAATGGCACCCCATTCCCTGGAAAATTCCATGGACAGAGGAGCCTGGTTGGTTATAGTCCATAGGATCACAAAGAGTCAGACATGACTGAGCAACTGAGCACAGCACACACAATGACTACCTTGGCTCATCCATAAATAACATCCATATTTATTATTATAGCAAGTAAGCCAACAATGAAGCAGTAGTGATGGTTTATGGCAGAAAATATTTGAAATATTGATGAATAATAAGCAAATTATAGTCACCCAAGGAAGTTCCATAGTGTTGCACCAGCCTTTTACATTAGATGCCAAGCGAGACCTTTGCCCATTGTTTCTTGCCAAAAGATCGTGAAGTTTAGGGGAATTATAGCCTCATTAGACCCTGAAGATTTATTTTTTTGGTAACAAGTAGGCCATCTAGAAGTTAGTTTATGTGGAAAAATTTTTCTTTTTAAAACACAGACAAAAAATAGGCAATAAGATTCTTTTTGATAAAACAGTAACTGGGATAAAATTAGAGTTAGATTATTTATGAAGGAATCATGTTTTGCTCATTTCTTTAATGGCTTAAGGGTATTTGAATTAATTGAACTCATACTGTAACTTTTCTTCTTTATTAAATTGTAATCATCTGTAATTCACTGAAGTAAACATTATCAAAAATACATTTTTAGCAGAAAAAAAAGAAATACTTGTAACTATCAAGCAAAATTGAGGACAAATTTTTGGTTTGGTTTGGTTTGGTAAATATCTAGTTAAGATAATTAAAAAAAAGGTCCATGTGTAAATAGGACTAAAACTTGATAAAGCAGAAAAGTCTTAAGAAGCTTTTTAGACTTCGTTGAATTGAATCCCAACTACATGGTAATTTGGGTTGAGTGGCTGAAATTTGTTTCATTTCTGTCAGTTGCTTGGCCTAATTGAGTTTTCCTGTCTCCTTCAGATACCCTACTTCCTGTCTCTTGGCTGCTTGAAGCCCATTTGAAAGCCTCAAATGTTCAGATCAGAACAGCATGCCTCTGGCCTCTTTACCCAAGCAAAATTTACCTAATCCTCTGCTTCTGGTTTCCTCAGAGTCTCCATTTGAATTTTTCAGTAAATGGCAGGGGTTAGGAGTGGATTAATCAGATAAATCAGTCCCTGCTACAGTGTTAATGAGGTGGTGGGTTGTCCCATTCAAAGAAGATAATGAATGACTTGACCAAACTAAAATGTACTCAGATTCAGGAAAATAATTTTTTCTAATAGTAGAAATTTAAAGCAATGTGATATTCTGGTAGTGGTAAGCATTGCTTCCTCAGTCATACTATGTAGACCCTGTTATGAATGGCTTTTTTCAACTACTTAGTCTTTCATTGCTAGTCCTGTCTTTGAGCTTGTGAATCCAGCACCATCTTAGCAGGGGAATTTACGGTCTACTGTACACATGGAAAGCAGTTCCTGTTTGTTCTTACTATTGCAGTATAGTTATTGTATAAGTCTCTATGGATCTAGAGAAGGTATTAAGGTATTATCCAGAGTGAAGTAAGCCAGAAGGAAAACCAAAAATACAGTATACTAACGCATATATATGGAATTTAGAAAGATGGTAATGAGAACCCTGCATGCGAGACAGCAAAAGAAACACAGATGTATAGAACAGTCTCGTGGACTCTGGAAGAGGGCAAGGGTGGGATGATATGGGAGAATGGCATTGAAACATGTTAATTATCATATGTGAAATCAATTGCCAGCCCAGGTTTGATGCTCGGGGCTGGTGCACCGGGATGACCCAGGGGGAGGGAATCAGGAAGGAGGAGGGAGGGGGGTTCTGGAAGGGGAGCATATGTATACCCATGGCGGATTCATGTCAATGTATGGCAAAACCAACACAATAAAGTAAAGAAAATTAAAAAAAATAGAATGGTGTACTTGGCAAGTATTTCTAAATTGTACACAATTTGTTAAAAATTAATAAAATACCATTTGTTATTTAAAAAAAGTAAATATCCAAAAAAAATAAGGTAGGATCTCAGCTGGGTTTGAATACTAATAACCAACCAAACAATTAATTCATTTCCAGAAATACTTGATTATTTTGCAAAAATATCCTGGTTCTCCTTTTGAGGAAATGTAAAACTTATGCAAAAATCTTGCTTTATATTTCCATGGTGCTTGACAACAGAAAGTGCTTTCATAAGCATTATTTAATTTGAAGTTCACAGCAGGCTTGTGAGTTAGACTTGACAGAAACTCTCTCTTCCCTGGAACAGATGAAAACACTAAAGTGATTTGTTCAAGTTCACTCAGCTATTTAGTGGCAGATCCTCCGCCCTCTGTCCATTCTGTGTAATTCAATGTGTAAGGGACAACCAAGATGAGAGATCTGACAGTTAAGGTGTTCCTCAAGGGAAGATGCTTGATTTCATTTCCTCTCTTACTCCCAAAGGAAGACAATTCTTGCTAAGAATCTTGATAGAGTTTTTGCTGTCATATCTATTGGATGAAAGCAAAGAAACATTAAACTTGTGACCTGGATATTTTTCTTTTTGATATTATATATACTGATAGTTGGGAATATAACAATTACAGCCTTTTCTTGGATCTTCTTATCCTGATGTCAATTCTACATTAGTCTGAGACCTCTACACAGTTACCTGGAAGTGAAGAATTATTATATGAGGTGTTCGTTTATTACACAAATATATGTTGAAAATCTGTTAAGAAGAAAATAAAACAAGGTAATGCAGCAGAGAATGCTAGAGGTAGGGATAGAATCTGAGGGGTATTTTAGATAGATTGGTTTTTAGACAGTCTCTTGGAAAAGGTGATATTTGACCTGAGCTCTGAATGATGAAAAGCAGGGAGAGGATTCCAGATATATGGAGCAGTAAGCACAAAGGTTCTGAGGCATAAATCAGATTTATGTGTTCATGAAACAGATCATTGTGACTGGGGTGTAATGCGCAAGAGGGAGAATGAAAGGATATAAGGCTGGAAAAGGAGGCAGTGGGAAGATAACATAGGTATGGGTTTCAAGTTCAATAAGCCATCACATGATTTTAAAGAAGGGATAATTGGGGAGAAAATTGTCATATGGAAACTAACTGCCCTCAGCAACCTGTTGTCTTTCAGTGAAAATACCCTTCCAAATCCTTGTGGAATTAGGTTGTAGAATGTGGTGCCACTAGAAACTTGACCTACTTTCTCCTAGGAACCTACTTCTCTACCACCATCCATGTTGGTGAACCTAGTATAGTATTCCCTGTGAATGGGATGTTTATTTCTGTAGTCTTCTAGGATATCTAAGTTCACTCTGGTGAATGTTTTTTCATTTTTACGATTATTTCCTGAAAGCATAGTGAATCCATAAAATTGGAGGAAGGATATACCCAGGGGCAAGTAGGTTAAAAGCTACATAATTCTTTGGTTCTAGAATTTTAATGTCAGTGATGCCATATAATTTTGGATAACACCAGAAATAAATCTTCATGAAATAATTCTGTGAACACTTTTTCCCCTAGGCTATCGAACACAGCTGCCTGCATAACGTGATGTGGTGATATTAACTCCAAACCATGTCACTCAAACAGTTTCCATTAAGTCTGTATCTTACCTTTAACTTTAAGTTCCAGTAGTTCAGAAGCTCAGTTGCCAAAAGGATGAAAGTGTCGAAATATCACTTAAAAAGGACAAAAATGTTTCTTTGACTATCTTGAGATGAAAAGGTAACCTTCGCTACCATAAAGGCAATATTTCTCCTTTCACATTCTTTAAAGATTTGCTTTGTAGTACATGAAACCTTTTTTTCCCCCTAGAACCTAATGCCTAAGATATACCAGGATTTCAAACACACACACACATACACACACACACACACACACACACACAAGCACACGCACCCACACATATACTTCTTTCTAATGTGCTTTCAAAGTGCTTTCTTTTGATTCAGATCATTAGCAATGGCCATGGAAAACGTCTCTGATAGCTAGAGGAAAATGCAGCAATTTAGAAGAAAAGTTTCCTTTTGGGTTTCACTCTACAGTTTGGTTTCATCTTATTTGGCATTTTGGTCCATCATAGTATAAGTTTTTTTTTTTTCTTTTCATAGAGTGAAAGAACAGTTTATTTCTTTTAGACTGCTGCCCTGATATTTGCTGGTCAAAAGGAAAAAAAAAGGTTTTCTTTTTATCCTTTTTTCTTAGCCTCTGAGTGGAAGGCTTACCAAGATTGGTAATTGATTGCAATAGGAGATTAAGAAATGTCTTTAATTCATAAATAACCCCGTAGTTACAGTTGGACAGCCCTAGTGATGTATTAGAGTTATGCTTTTCTTACTTCTTAGATGGGTAAGGAAATTACTCACTGAGTTTCCAGTTTCTACTTCAAGGATATTTTAGTTCAAGGGGATAGGATATATTGACAGGGAGGTGAGAAGAGAAGGCCTACTTCTTATGGAATCAATAAGCTTAACTTCTAAAACAGACTGGAGAAAAACATCTTTGTAGTCAGACCAGAGCTGTCCATGAAATGAGGGAAAGTGATCCAACATTTCCTGAGTGCTGCTGAATTCTGAGCATGGCACTTGGCATTTTATATATACTATATCATTCTCAAAATATTTTTGTGAATTAGATATTTCTATCTTTAACTAACTGAGGCTTCACTGATTAGCAATTTGATCATCATACTGCTCTGTGAGCTTCAGACCTTGGATTTTAACCAGTCTACTCATTCTATTTTCCACTGCGTTACGCTTTCTTTTTTAAGGATGGTCAAGAATGCAGCAACCAGAATCTCTGTGTATTCCCTCATTTCTAATCACCAATGTCTACATTTGGTGCTGTATATCTCCCTGAGTGTATCATGTATGGCATATCTTTGAGAACCTTAATGATATATCTTTCCTGATGGGTTAACATGGGTAGGAAGTTTAGGTCACCCTTGTGCGTGTTCCTATAAACCATCCTTGATCACACATCATAATAGTAATAGTAGCTGATATTAACTGAACCCTTACCATGTGCCAGATACTGCTAATTTTTGAAATATTGTTTAATACAATAACCATGGGGATGAGATATATGTCATTAGATTTTAAGAAATGGATATACAAATAGGTAAAGTGACTCGTTCAAGTCACGGAGCTGTTAAGTAGCAGAGTCAGAATATGAAGTTGGATAGGCTGATACCATAACCTATGCCCTTATGCAGTGCACTATACCGCTGTTGATATGTATGATGAAGCAGAGGGGAAGACACATCAAATTATAATAGAATATACCCAGCCTCAACAATTTTCCTATGTTTTCTGAGAAGCATACTAAAGCTTTTGATTGCATTAGCCAACTGTGCTTTCCAATTCAGTATTATTTGTTTCAAACTATGCAGAGTGTGTGTGCCTGCTCAGTCGTTCAGTTTTGTCTGATCCTTTGGGGCCCTGTGGACTGTAGCCCAGCAGTCTCCTCTGTCCATGGGATTTCCCAGCCAAAAATACTGGAACAGGTTGCCATTTCCTCCTCCAGGGAATCTTCCAAACCCAAGAATCGAGCCCTACATCTCATGTCTCCTGCACTGGCAGGTGGTTTCTTTACCATTAGTGCCACCTGGGAAGCCCATGCAGAGTAAAATATTGTAATCAAATATTTCAAGTGTCATATCACCAACAAGTATTAATATCTGCTGAACTCCTATTATATTATTGGTATCAGCCAGAATTTAGATAGAGTTAAAAAGTAAATAAGAATCAACTCAATCAGCATCCTAACAAACTTGCCTGGACTCTGCATTTAGTGCCAGCATAAGAAACTCATACCTGCTGATATCCTACTGACCATGGCTTTTTAAAATCCATGCTGATGGCCATACTGAAAAAAAAAAAGAATTATTCTAGCATTTTTGAGATAGCATATGATCTTTGAATCTAAAAAGGCATGGTTGTCAATGGGTGTGTGACCCAAAGTCTCATATTTTCTAGTGAAGCCTATTGAACCTAGGTGACATATAAATGGAATATGAATGGCATAACATTCCATTAAGAAGAAGAAAATGAAGTCAACCAAATCATGGCAAGTTGGGCTTAAGGAATTATCTCATATGCAACCTAAACATAGCATTTATAGCTTAATCAGCAATCATTGATGGTACAGGTTCCATTCTTGACTAACATCCATATGGAATCAAAAATTGCCATATAGTGCTAGAACGTTTTTAAATTTCAGATTTAACTCACTGATGCAGTAGACATAGAAAACAGCATCTGTCAGATAGCTATCTGGCTATATAGTGGCAGTATAACATAATAGTCATCTATAAAGACTTTGGAGCCAGGTTGTCCGATTTGAATTATGGTGCTCTGATTGTGTGAACTTGGTATGTTACTTAACCTCTCTGTGCATCAATTTCCTCATTTTTAAACTGCTGTTTACCTTATCAGGTTGTTGTAGAGGAAAGGAAAGTGAAATCACTCAGTCATATCTGACTCTGTGACCCCATGGACTGTAGCATACCAGTCTCCTCTGTCCATAGGATTTTCCAGGCAAGGGTACTGGAATGGGTTGCCATTTCCTTCTCCAGAAGATCTTCCTGACCCAGGGATCGAACCTGGGTCTCCCATATTGCAGGCAGATGCTTATACCAACTGAACCATGAGGGAAGCCTAAATTCCTACTTGTAAAGGTTGCTGTAAAGATGACATTAATTCATCTAAGACATTTAAAATAATGCTTGGCATGTAGTAAGCATTGCAACTATTGTCATGTTATTTTAATTTAGTAAAATATAGTCTTTTTAAGATTTGTGTAAGAAATAAAATGATTGAGCTACTGAACTTTATAACAGTTCTTTTTTTTCATTTTAAGGGGCTTTGTGGATATATGATCTTTGTTTCTTAGTTCTTCATATAACACAGAGATGCTTAGAAATAGCTAAATATTTCTGTATCACTTTGTTATTATCATCACTCTGACCTTAGAAAATACATTTACATTAACAGTTTTTGTTTTGTATTTTCCTATTTGTCACATAAAGTTGAATTTTTCAGCTATTTGATATTCTTTTAGAAAACCATGGTGTTAATTTCCTTTTTAAATTTTACTCTGCTTTTGGAAATAAAAGGGCCTGAATGCATAATATATTTTGGTTATGCTTAACTGGACACACTGTCTGAATGACTTCATGAATATCAACATTCATATTCAATTGGGTTTTTTTCCTCCTTAAATAGAGAAAGTATGACTCTGTTACCATTAACTGCACTTGGGGGTCATTTATGTTTATCTCCAAGATGAAACCTTTTTATATTGAGAGCAGAAGGGCTAGTGAATTTGGTATGAGGGAATAATATCAATAAAACCAGCAAAGAATGACCACATGAAGAGTCAGAAAATTATGATTTGGTAAAGAGGGAACATGTTGCTGCTGAGAAACAGTCAGGTCAATTAAAAGCATACAGCCCTTGATTATTTCTCTATTATATTTTGATTAACTGCTTTACAAAAATGAACTTTATTCTGCTCAGCCCAGAGGAACAGATTAGCACTGCTGTTAATGTTTTTTGATGCATGCATGGTTTACTAGCCCTGAGAGGCTGTAGTCCAACCTGTGAGCTAGCTGTTTCCTGTCCTTCGAACTGAAAGCACTAGAAACAACTCACCTAACCCTTTTGGCTTGGCTAAGAGAATGGGTTTTAAAGTTTCTTCTCCACACAAGTGGTCAGACTCTAATCAACATTCTGGAAACACTGCTATAAGTAACACTCAACCTGATTTCCTTTGATTTTGAAGAGGCTGATTATAACTTGCAACTTTTCATCTTATTGAATTGATGTGCTTGAATATCTATTGAAATGTATCCATTTTGCTTAGATATATAAACACTTTGATTCACTACTAGTCATTTGCCTTCCTGGTAGTGGAGCAATGCCTACAAGTCAACCATGTGCTTTGTTGCAATATTTCATTACTGAGCAGAAGGAAATGAGAAATATGTTCTGAGCAGTGATGTGCATGAGCTTCAGCTAGCAAAAAGTAATTTGGAAGGCTAGGTTTCCATTGCTAGACTTAGCAGTGCATTTATTAGGCAGGTTAAAACCCAAGTGCCATTAGACAAGCAGAGATAGCTTGACATTATAAAACATCTACTCTTCTGTCAATCATTGCTCTAATAATAATGATAGTTGAAATTTACAGATATTTCTAGTCCATAGAATGTTTCTACTTTTTTTTTTAAAAAAAAGCTTATTGAGATGTAATTCACACACTATACACTGTACCCTTTTAAATTTTCAGTTCAGTTCAGTCGCTCAGTGGTGTCCAACTCTTTGTGACCCTGTGGACAGCAACTAGGCCTCCCTGTCTCACCAACTCCCGAAGTTTACTCAAACTCATGTCCATTGAGTTGGTGATGCCATCCAACCATCTGATCCTTTGTTGTCCCCTTCTCCTCCCACAATCAATCTTTCCCAGCATCAGGGTCTTTTCAAATAAGTCAGTTCTTCCCATCAGGTGGCCAAAGTATTGGAGTTTCAGCTTCAAAATCAGTCCTTTCAATGATAATTCAGGACTAATTTCCTTTAGGATGGACTAATTGGATCTCCTTGCAGTCCAAGGGACTCTCAAGAGTCTTCTCCAACACCACAGTTCAAAAGCATCAATTCTTCAGTGCTCACCTTTCTTTATAATCCAACTCTCACATCCATACATGACTACTGGAAAAACCAGAGCCTTGACTAGACTGACCTTTGTTGACAAAGTAATGTCTCTACTTTTCAATATGCTGTCTAGGTGGGTCATAACGTTCCTTCCCAGGAGTAAGGGTCTTTTAATTTCATGGCTGCAATCACCATCTGCAGTGATTTTGGAGCCCCCCAAAAATAAAGTTTGACATGTTTCCACTGTTTCCCCATCTATTTGCCATGAAGTGATGAGACCAGATGCCATGATCTTAGTTTTCTGAATGTTGAACTTTAAGCCAACTTTTTCACTCTCCTCTTTCACTTTCATCAAGAGGGTTTTTAGTTCCTCTTGACTTTCTGCCATAAGGGTGGTGTCATCTGCATATCTGAGGTTATTGCTAGTTCTCCCGGAAATCTTGATTACAGCTTGCACTTTCTCCAGCCCAGTGTTTCTCATGATGTACTCTGCAAATAAGTTAAATAAGCTGGATGACAATATACAGCCTTGATATAATCCTTTTCCTATTTAGAACCAGTCTGTTGTTCCATGTCCAGTTCTAACTATTACTTCCTGACCTGCATATAGGTTTCTCAAGAGACAGGTCAGGTGGTAGGGTATTCCCATCTCTTTAAGAATTTTCCAGTTTTTTTTTTTTTTTTTTTGATCCACACAGTCAAAATCTTTGGCATAGTCAATAAAACAGAAGTAGATGCAGAGTTCCATGGAATAGCAAGGAGAGATAAGAAAGCCTTCCTCAGGGATCAGTGCAAAGAAAGAGAAGAAAACAATAGAATGGGAAAGACTTGAGATATCTTCAAGAACATTAGAGATACCAAGGGAGCATTTCATGCAAAGATGGGATCGATAAAGGACAGAAATGTTATGGACCTGACATAAGTAGTTCTTCACAACAGATGGCCAAAGTTTTGGAGCTTCAGGTTCGGCATCAGCCCTTCTGATGAATATTCAGGATTGATTTCCTTTAGGATTGACTGGTTTGATCTCCTTGCAGTCCAAGGGATTCTCAAGAGTCTTCCCCAACACCAGAGTTCAAAATCAACAATCCTTCAGAGCTCAACTTTCTTTATCGTCCAACTCTCACTTCCATGCATGTCTACTGGAAAAACTATAGTTTTGCCTATACAGACCTTTGTCAGTAATGCAATGCGTCTGCTTTTTAACATGCTATCTAGGTTGGTCATAGCTTTTCTTTCAAGGAACAAGCATCTTTTAAGTTCATGGCTTCAATCACCATCTGTAGTGATTTTGGAGCCCAAGAAAATAAGTCTCTCACTGTTTCCACTGTTTTCCCATCTATTTGCCATGAAGTGATGGGACCAGATGCCATGTTCTTAGTTTTCTGAACGTTGAATTTTAGGCCAACTTTTTCACTCTCCTCTTTCACTTTCATCTAGAGGCTCTTTAGTTCCTCTTTGCTTTCTGCCATAAGGGTGGAGTCATATACATATCCAAGGTTATTGATGTTTCTTCTGACAATCTTGATTCCAGCTTGACCTTCATCCAACCTGGCATTTTGCATGATGTACTCAGTATATAAGTTAAATAAAGAGGGTGACAACACAACGGCCTTGTCGTACTCCTTTCCCAATTTGGAACCAGTCCATTGTTCCATATCTGGTTCTAACTGTTGCTTCTTGACCTGCATACCGATTTCTCAGGTGGCAGGTAAGGTGGTCTGGTACTCCCATCTCTTTCAGAATTTTCCACAGTTCGTTTTGATCCACACAGTCAAAGGCTTTGGTGTAGCCAATGAAGCAGAAATAGGTGTTTTTCTGGAACTCTCCTGCTTTTTTTTTTTGATCCAACAGATGTTGGCAGTTTGATCTCTGGTTCCTCTGCCTTTTCTTAATCCAGCTTGAGCATCTGGAATTTCTCATTTCATGTTCTGTTAAAGCCTCACTTGGAGAATTTTGAGCATTACTTTGCTAGCTCTTAACACTATTAATTAGAAAAAAGTATTTTTATACTACTTAAAGACAGAAAAAAAGACAATATTTAGAATTAAATCAATGAATGAGAATCAGTGCAAAATAAGGACCATTTTAATATTATCTGATTTTAACTGCACACATCTTCACTTTTGTTACTTTCAGTCTGTTTTCCCCAATGTGCTTCCTCACAGCTCTTACATAACAAACTTGTTACACTTCAGATTTTCTCATTAAATGTGTGACTTGAACCTCTGACTCAGGCTATAGTCCCTGAAGTGGAGAATTTTTCAGATTAAATATTGCTTTGAGGACTATCAACCGTATGCTACATAACTTCCTTCCTGAAGACTCAAACATTAATTTGTTTGAAAAATTATTAGTTAATTCTTTGCATGTACAATGGGAAACTAAATTTGCTTTCAAATATGCATTAGATTTTTATTGGCAGGTGGATTATTAACCACTTGACCACTAGGGAAGCTCTAGGTGATTATTTTCTATTGTCCTTATAGCCATGGCATTTTAAGCAAAATAATATAAGTATAATATGGATATCAGATAGCAAAACAATTGGCTATCTTCATTATGGGAATTATGATTTGAATAAGCTATCAATTTTAATTTTATAAAATATGTAAGAGAAATTATGTATTTCTGAAGTTTAAACAAAAGTATCATGATCTTAAAATATAGTGATTCTCATTTATTTTAAGTAATTTTAAATCTCTAAGATAGAATCATAAACGATAACAAAAATAATGGCTACTATACACCCATAAACTTTACTCTTAAAGAAGATACTATGCTCTCATAAACCTAACATTTTTTAATTATTTTTCATTTTTATACATGTCCCAAACATTTTAATTTGAAAAACTCCAAACCTGGACAAAAGTTGAAAAAATAGAATAATGAGTTTCCATTTAATAGATCTCATCTAGATTCACCATGTTTATTTTCTCTTTTTTATCTTTAAATAAAGACAGACATACACAAACACATATATTTTTGGAATGCTTTCAAAGTAAATTGTTGATATCATGAAACTTTACCCCTAGTACTTCAGTATCATATATTACCAAAGAACATGAACTTTCTCTTACATAACCACAAAATTAGCACCACAATCAAGAAATTTAAATGTATAAAAAATATTACCTACTATATCAATTATATTCAAATATCCTTAGTTATTCTAAGGATGGTCTTTATAGTTATTACTTTTAACTGATTCAATATCCAACCAAGACATTAACATTTTTAGGAGTTCAGACAAGTTACTTTGCAAAAAATATACAAACTGGGTTTGCCTGATTGTTTCCTCATTATCAAATTCAGGTTAAACACTTTTGGTAAGATTACTTCATAGGTGATATTGAATATTTTCATGACATCAGAAAGTAAATAATGACAATGTGATCCCATTATTGGTGATGCTGAATTTGATTGATCATTCAGATAATGCTAACCTCAAAATGTATCTTTCTCCCCTGTAAAGGGTACCTTTCCCTTGTGAATTATACAATGAAATCAATAGTATTCCATTATGTGTATGTATATATACCATATCTTCTTTATCCATTCAGCCACTGATGGGCTATTGTAGATCATGCTGTGGTGTATGTAAGTGTGCATATACTATTTTCAAATTAGTGTTTTCACTTTCCGTGGATAAATATCCAGAAGTGGAATAGCTGAATCATATGGTAATTCTACCCTTTATTTTTTGAGGAATATCCAGAATATAAAAACAAATGAACAAGAAAATAAATGAACAAACCAAACCAAACAAGAGCAAATATGTAGATACACAGAACGGAGTAGTGGTTACCAGAGGGGAAGGGGCTGAGGGGTAGGGAGCTAAATGGGTCAAGGTGATGAACTGTATGATAATGAATGGAAACAGTTTCTGGTGGTGAGTACACTATAGGGTGTATAGAAGTATAAATATAATGTTGTACATATGAAACTTATGTAATGTTACAAACCAATGTTATAATGAAAACCACATACACACAAAGAAGTTTATAATTGCGAAATGATACTTTGAGACCTGAATATCTTGGATTCCAACACCTTTCCACTCAATGTCTTTAGCATGCATAAAGGATCATTAGCATGATCCTTGCCTGAATGAATCATTAAGTTATGGTAGCAAAGTGGTTATAATCTAATTATATTGTTCTTTTAGCATTTACTGTTGTTGTTTAGTTGCTAAGTTATGTCTGACTCTTTGTGACCCTGTGTACTGTAGCCCATCAGGCTCCTCTGTCCACGGGATTTCCCAGGCAAGAGTACTGGAGTGGGTAGCCATTTCCTCCTCCAGGGAATCTTCCTTACCCCGGGATTGAACCCACTTCTCCAGCATTGGCAAGTGGGATTCTTTACCACCGAGCTACAAGGAAAGCCCTTAATACTTACTAGCTAGCATTTTTTTCTTTAAAGAAAGTTTTCTTTTGAAAAACTTCCTTATTGAAGAAATTTACAAAGATATACAAAATATAATAATATAAGGAACTCCCATTTATTCATAACCCAGCCTCAACAGTTATTAACATTTTGCCAATGTCATATCATTTACTTTTTTGTTGGTATGCTTGTGTTAATGGAGTATTTTAAAGCAAATTCCAGACGTGATATCATTTCATGTCTACTTTATAAGAAAAATAAATCAAAATTTAAGTAAACTCTGTTTTCTATTTTCCCCACTAGATTAGAAGTAACCAGTTTAGAATATATAGAGAAATGTTGGAGGCAAATAACATGAGAGCAGTGAGATTTAATAGCTCATAGTGAAATAGTATAATGAAAAAGTAAATCCAGAATATGGTGGTGTGCTATAGTAGAATAAAATATTGAATATTTATGATAACCCTGAATTGGCTAAAAAAGTTGTATATAGCTTAATAACTATTGTATAAGAATGCAAAAACATGAATAATTATTTTATAATGTTATATGGATAGATACCTACAGAAATACTTTAAAAAGATTTTTAAATGAATATAGGGTTTTGCACTTGAATGGGTTATCTTCAGTACCTAGAACATTTATCCATAAGGCCATATATGAATCTGACAGCAATATGCATTAAAAAGTAATGGCTATAGCATAGTTTCACTTTAGGCCCTGACACCTAAGTAGAAATAACATTTTTAAAAAGAGTTATAAAACATGTGATAAGTGAATCACAGAAATCATTACTTAGTCATATATTCTTCCCAGATATAAAGCATTCAGAGTAGACTAGATAGATTTGGGGATAAATGAATCTGTAGGTAGATCTGAATCATTTTGTTTTGTGAATCCCAGAAGATGATCGTCAAAACACTTCAGTATTAAGACAAGATATACCAGGTCTGAACTGAATGGAAGAGCCTTAAAAGGCAGTTAAGTTCAGTTAGAGCATGTATAGATTTTCCTAACTTTCCACAAAGGGCTTTAGGATTCACCTTTTAAGATAATATGTCTAATAACATATTCATTAGGATGAGCAAAAACCTTATCATCTTGCACTTTGCAACAAGAAGTAAGTTCATCCACTGAGACTTCTTTGGACTGATGTCCATTTCCAGAAATGAAGACTTACTGACTTTTTGAAGTGCTACACTTGGCTTCAAAAGCTTACTTTATAACCAACACAGCAATGTTGGAGCCTGGTTCCCTTTCAGAATGGAAACCATAGAAAAACACAAAAGTGGCAAGGATTTGGCATATGAAATTTTATGCAAAAATCAAGAGAAGCTATAGAAACTATAGTTTATTTCCTAATGAAAAAGGTTTATGAAGATTTTGGGCAAAGACTTTTAATTTTTTTTTCCTTTTTACATATAAGTCACTTTAAGGAATTTCCATCCATTGGATGAATGGAACATCGTTGTTGTTGTTCAGTCGCTAAGCCACTAAGTCACTAAGTCGTGTCGACTCTTTGAGACTCCCACAGACTGCAGCATGCCAGGCCTCCTTGTCCTTCACTCTCTACTCACGGAGTTTGCCCAGATTCATGTTCATTGAGTTGGTATTGCTATCTAACCATCTCGTCCTCCATTGTCCCCTTCTCCTCCTGCCTTCAATCTTTCCCATCATCAAGGTATTTTCTAATGGGTCACCTCTTCAAATCAGGAGGCCAAAGTATTGGAGTTTCAGCTTCAGCATATGTCCTTCTAATGAACATTCTGCGTTGATTCCCTTTAGAATTAATTTGATCTCTTTGCTATCCAAGTGACTCTAACGAGCCTTCTCCAGTGCCAGAAATCAAAGGCATCAATTCTTTGGCACACAGCCTTCTTTATTGTCCATATCCACACATGACTATGGGAAAAACCATAGCTTTAATCATATGGACCTTTGTCAGCAAAATGATGTCTCTGCTTTTTAATATGCTGTCTAGGTTTGTCATAGCTTTTCTTCCAAGGAGCAAGCATCTTTTAATTTCATGGCTACAGTCACTGTCCACAGTAATTTTGAAGCCCTAGAAAATAAAATCTGTCACTATTTCCACTTTTCCCCCATCTATTTGCCAAGAAGTGATGGAACCAGTTGCCGTGATCTTAGTTTTTTCAATGTTGAGTTTAAGCCAGCTTTTTCACTCTCCTCTTTCACTTTTCATCAAGAGACTCTTTAGTTCCTCTTCACTTTCTACCATTAGAGTTGTATCATCTGCATATCTGAGGCTGATATTTCTCCCTGCAATCTAGATTCAAGCTTGGCACTTTGCATGATGTACTCTGCATGTAAGTTAGATAAACAGGGTGATAACATACAACCTTGTCATACTCCTTTCCAAATTTTGAACCAGTCAGTTGTTTCATGTAAAATTCTAACTGTTGCTTCTGGACCGGCATGCAGGTTTCTCAAGAGACAGGTAAGGTGTCTGATATTCCCATCTCTTTAAGAACTTTCCACGGTTTGTTGTGATTCACATAGTCAAAGGCTTTAGCATTGTCACTAAAGCAGAGTAGATGTTTTTCTGGAATTCTCTTGCTTTTTTAATGATTCAAATGATGTTGGCAATTTGATCTCTGATTCCTCTGACTTTTCTAAACCCAGCTTGTACATCTGAAAATTCTCAGTTCACATACTGCTGAAGCCAAGCTTGAAGAATTTTAAGCATTACCTTGCTAGCATTGGCAGCACACTTAGAAGTAAAAAGTGATTTTAGTTGACCTATGTCATCAGAATCATTTGATTGTGAATTGTAATGATTGTGGGAAAGTAGGAGGAGTCAATTAATAGGTTACTGTGAGTCTGGAAACCAATTTGTTCTTGAAAATGGAAGAGATGTGATCGATATTTGTAATAAGAGAGGGGCATTTCAGTATCTATAATTTTGAAACTGGGGTAGTATTCAATCACAAGGAGAGCATTTATATACTGGGTGACTGATTATAATAAAAGAGATCATGGAAGTTGAGGAGCCAACGTGTCACTTTATACTTGTTGAAATCTGTGACTGCCCATGTAAGAGAAGGATAGATTGGTATGAAGATTATGAGATATTGAGTTCATTGAAGATGATGAAACAGCATCATAGAGTCTGAGAGATGAATGTAATATGAAATAGGGAACTGATGTAAAATTAGGCTTAAAACTTGTGGACTTTGTGGACGAGGGTAAGGGTGGGATGAGATGGGAGAAGGGCACTGAAGCATGTTAATTGTCATGTGTCTAATCAATCGCCAGCCCAGGATTGATGCTCGGGACTGGTGCAGCGAGATTTCCCGGGGGGGAGGGAGGAGGGAGGGGGGACCCGGAGGGGAAGCATATGTAAACCCATGGTGATATCATAACAATGTATGGCTAAAACAATAATTAAAAAAAATAAATAAATAAAATAAATAAAAAAAAAAAATAAAGTGGAAGTTGCAGGACTATGGTGAGGAAATAGTGAAGAATGAGGATTATGGAGACCTGTAGTAGTCAGGAGTAGTAACCTCTGTTGAAGGAGGTTGTAGAACATGTAGGTTTGGGTCAATGTCTTTGCTGGCTAAGAAACACAAAACTGAACTATTTCCCTGATGGAATATTATTACCTTTAATTTACACAAGTAGGTTTTGCTTGTGTTCCATGATGTCCTTTTAAAATTAATTTTTAACTTACTTCAATTTATATGCTACAGGGAAAAAATATAGCACACAATTAAGAGAAATGACCAAAAATCTCTGGACACAATGTAATATGTTGTGCATTTCACCTAGTCTTAAAATAGTTTTCCTAATGGTAAATGTAATCTACATGGTCAGTGTGGAAAATTTATTAAACATAAGAAAAGTATATAAAAATAAAAGAAAAAAAATAATCTCTCACTTCTCAGAGATATAACTTTCTTAAAAAATGTCCTTTTGGTCTTTTTCATTTATTTCTAAAAGGAATTTATTCTAAACCTATAGGAGGGAATCGGGAGGGAGGAGAGAGGGGGGTTCTTGAGGGGGAGCATATGTAAACCCATGGCGGTTTCATGTTATTATATGGCAAAATCAATAAAAAAATAAAATTAAAAAAAAATAATAATATTCTCTAACACACATTGGTTTTGTGAAGATTAAATGAATTAATATTCAAAGCTTAAAAAAATAAAATGTTATGTATGCTCAGTCAAAAAAAGAAAACCTATAGGAAAATATAGAGAATAACATTACAACTATCCATATGCTCAACCACCTTGCTGTTACAAATGTTAACAATTTGCCATGAACATCACATTTTGTTGAAAAGAAATTACATTTAACCAAAGAGACTAACAGAATACTCCAAACTATTCCCACTCCTTCTCTACCATGTAAGTACCATCTTGAAATTGATTTCCATCCTTTCTGCATTTTTATACATTTACTATATATTTATGTATTCACGTGCATGTGTGTGCTCAGTCATGTCCGCCCCCATGCTCCTGGTAGCTCGCGAGGCTCATCTGGCCATGGAATTCTCCAGGCAATAATACTGGAGTAGGTTGCCATGACCTCCTCCAAGGATCTTCCTGACCCAGGGATTGAAGCCCTGTCTCTTACATCTCCTGCATTGGCAGGTGAGTTCTTTACCTCTAGCGATACCTGGGAAGAGTGAATCACATCCATGTGTAAAACCTTCAAGCCATGTAGAGATGTATACACATAGAGGCTTTGAAGCTACTATAATGTTCTTGGGGCATTTGAGTAAAAGCACAGAGGGGTGAGCTGTGCCAGCATGCAGTAAATGAGGGAAGATGAGGTTGGAGAGGTACAGGTTACTGGGTTGGAAACTAAAGATGATCTCCATTTGACTTTTCTGTTGTAATTGTTTTTCCTGATTGCATTTTTAATGGATGGGTTGAATCTGTTGAAACATTCCAGATTAAAATGGCCATCAACTGTCTCATGATATATGGTATTATTATCATCAATTGTTCAGCCAAGAAAATAGAAAAGCAAATCACTTCATAACAGAAGGGGGGCTGGTTCTCAGGTCTTTCTGCTATATGAGTTCATTTTACGAAGCCATGAAAGACTAAGCTAGTAGTCCTTGAACATTAATGTGCACAATAGCTATCTATGGTGTTTAACATGAAAATTACTGACCCCTATCTGGAGACTGAGATTCAGTAGATCTGTGGGACTTTCCAGGAATCTTCATTTTGGCAAGAGCCACCATCCCACCTCATGCTATCTTATCTAATCCTTTTATTCCAGGAACTACATATAGACGAAATCTAACTATATCAACATGCCAAGTTTGAGTTCAGACGTTTTATATAGAAGATATAGAGTCAGTGGTAAGGCAAGATCTAAGCAAATAGTGAGATGGTATAGAGGAATGAAACAGTGGCAGATTTTATCTTATTGGGCCCCAAAATTATTTAACACTGCTAGGGAGAAGAAAAAGAATGTTAGAAAGTACTCCAAGAATTCTGAAGATCAGTTAGAATTAGAATCCATTGAGATTTGTGGTCAGCCATTGAGAAGCTGAGCTTCAGAGGGTAAAACTCCAGTCCTGATGCATAGAAATGCAGCCCTTGAAAGGCAGAGGCACAAAGGACTGAGAGTCAAGCTCACCAGGGATAGAAGTCAGCAGAATGACCAGGAGCTGAGTCAGAGATCTTTTGAACTAGGAGCTCAATTAGGACTGAGTTGTTTTGAGAAGAAAAATAAGCCTTCCTGCTGGGATTAGAAGAGGCTGGGATGGGGAACAGGCAAGATAAGCAAAATGATTCATTTGGTTTCTCTTAATATTTTAGTATGAGCTGAAATCACGATTTTAACTTTTTAACTCATTAATTTTTCTGCTGGAAGGAGAAAACAAAGAAGGGAAATATTTTTTCTTGATTGAAATTTGTAGTTGGTTTCATGTAAGCTATTATATTAATATGCTAGATCCTATTTCAGCAATTGTCTTGGTTCCTTTTGTTTTTATTTGCTGGGCTTTGGGTGGATAAATGGATCAGACAGTGAGTGTTGCTGTGAGAGCTTTTATTTTGATATAGTCTGCACTGCACCATTTGGCATCCTAAAGATAAGGATTCTTTTTTTCACCCTTATAAATGTGAGACAGTCTTTACCCCTCCTTCCTCTTTAACTCTTCTCTCTGAATTTTTATTCTTTTTATTTCATTGTAACACCCTGTTCCTTTCAGTTTATTTAAAAGTTCTCAGTGTGAAAAATATTGTAACACGTTTAACATACTCTGTGAAAATGAAAAATAAAATTGAATGTTCAGGAAATGAAATTAGATAATGCTTATAATGTAGTTATATGCTTATCAAATCTGATAACTAAAAGCTAGAGGTGTTCAAGATCCAACAAAAGTCATTTGTAACTAGTTGTTGGGTCGTTTTATTGGTGTTAGTTTTTTCTGTTGTTGCTTCTTTGAATTGTCAGCTGCAGTTTCCCTTTCAAACAGATCCAGGCTATTGTACAATGCAACACTTGCATGAGAATAATAACCAAGTCGACCTTCCCTTGAGTTCCCCTATTTTAGTCTTATTTCTAGTCAGGTCGAATTTAATATTCACAACCTAATTTTTTTCCCAGGATCTTATATTTAACATAAGTACCACAGAGATTAACATGATCGATCAGATTTTTCAAATGATACCCATAGACAAATTCCAACGTTTAGAATTGTTTTTCATTCAGTTTTAATGAGAAAATCATGCAAGAATGTCTTATATAATGAGATTTTACCAAAATAATGTGTATAGGATCCGGGGTGAAAATCAATAGTTTTTGCTTTCTGCCAGAGAATGGCTCAGATGCGCTTAGTACACATGGTGCTGGGACGGCAGCTTCCCTATTGAATTGTAGGATTATTAAATGGGCATGTAGCCAGGTCAGTGCAGGATCTCAGTTGGCAAAGAACAGGAGAGAGATCTCTTTTGGTTAGTAGATTGCTCCTTCCTTGGTTTCCTCTTTTCCAGAGGTAGCTACCACAGCCAAGGACTTTTGATCTATTTGCTATAGTAACAAAGGACTGTGCCAGTAACAAAATCTACCATCTTTCCCTCTAAAATAATTCTTCCTTTGTTTCTAATTAATGACTGTCATTGCATAATAGTTGTGGGTTCCCAGGCGACTATTACTCTCCACTAGAAATAAGGAACTGAACAATAACCCCAACTCCCAAGATTCAATAATTAGATTTCATAATCCCAAGAAAAGATGTAGGCTATTTATATCTATTACTTTATCAACTTTGATCAGATATAATTTACATACGATAAAATGGCACACGTTTTATAGCTTAATATGTTTTGACAAATGTATTCACCCAAGTAACTACCATCCCAGTCATAATAGAGAACATTTCCATCACCTCTAAAGCTTCCCTCAAGATCCCTTGTAGTCAGTCCCCCATCTCCTGCCCCAGGCAACAACATACCTACCTTGTAACATTCTAGATTAATTTTACCTCTTTGAGATCACATTACAAGTGGGAATCATACAGTGTGTACTCTGGCATCTAGCTTCTTTCACTCGGCATAGTGTTTTTTGAGCATTATCCATACTGTTGCATGTATTCATAGCTCATCCGTTTATTATTATTATTATTGCTAAATAGTATGCTATTATATATGGCTTGGTGTGTGCATGCTAAATCGCTTCAGTCCTATCTGCCTCTTTGGGACCCTCTGGACTGTAGCCCTCCAGGCTCCTCTGTCCATAGGATTGTCTAGGCAAGTGTACAGGAGTGAGTTGCCATGTTCTCTTCCAGGAAATATTCCTGACCCAGGGATTGAACCAGCAACTCTATGTCTCCTGCTGGAGATAGTCAGCAAAAACAAGACTGGGAGCTGATTGTGGCTTAGCTCATGAGCCAAATTGAGACTTAAATTTAAGAAAGTAGGGAAAACCACTAGGCCATTCATGTATGACCTAAATCAAATCCCTTACAATTATACAGTGCATGTGACAAATAGATTCAAGGGATTAGATCTGATAGACAAAGTGCCTGGAGAACTATGAACAGAGGTTTGTGACATTGTACAAGAGGCAGAGATCAAGACCATTCCCAAGAAAGAGAAATGCAAAAAGGCAAAATGGTTGTCTGAGGAGGTCTTACAAATAGATGAGAAAAGAAAAGAAATGAAAGGCAAGATGAAAAGGAAAGATGCACTCACCTGAATGTAGAGTTCCAAAGAATAGCAAGGAGAGATAGTAAAGGCTTCCTCAGTGATCAGTGCAAAGAAACAGAGGAAAACAATAGAATTAGAAGGACTAGAGATCTCTTCAAGAAAATTAGATATACCAAGGGAACATTTCATGCCAAGATGGGAACAATAAAGGACAGAAATGCTATTTCCCTAAGAGAAGCAGAAAATATTAAGAAGAGGTGGAAATAATATACAGAAGAACTATGCAAAAAAGATCTTCATGACTGAGATGATCATGATGGTGTGATTACTCACCTAGAGCCAGACATCCTGGAATATGAAGTTAAATGGGCCTTAGGAAGTATCACTATGAACAAAGCTAGTGCAGGTGATGGAATTCCAATTGAGCTATTTCAAATCCTAAAAGATGATGCTGAGAAAGTGCTGCACTCAATATGCCAGCAAATTTAAAAAAAACTCAGCAGTGGCCACAGGACTGAAAAAGGTCAGTTTTCATTCTAACCCCAAAGAAAGGCAATGCTAAAGAATGTTTAAACTACCACAAAATTTCACATGTCTCACATGTTAGCAAAATTTTCTAAGCCAGGCTACAACAGTATGTGAAACATGAAATTCCAGATATTCAAGCTGGGTTTAGAAGAGGCAGAGGAACCAGAGAAATCAGTTTGCCAACATCCATTGGATAAATCAAAAAAGCAGGAGAGTTCCTGAAAAATATCTACTTCTGCTTTATTGACTACTCCAAAGTCTTTAACTGTGTGGGTCACAACAAACTGTAAAATTCTTAAAGAGATGGGAATACCAGACCACCTGACCTGCCTCCTGTGAAATCTGTATGCAGGTCAAGAATCAACAATTATATCTGGACATGGAACAACAGACTGGTACCAAATCAGGAAAGTCAAAGCTATATATTGTTGCCCCGCTTATTTAATTTATATGCAGAATACATCATGTGAAATGCTGGGCTGGATGAAGAACAAGCTGGAATTGCCAGGTGAAATATCAATAGCCTCAGATATGCAAATTACACCACCATTATGGCAGAAAGTGAAGAAGAACTAAAGAGCCTCTTGATGAAAGTGAAAGAAGAGAGTGAACAAGTCAGCTTAAAACTCAACATTCAGAAAACTAAGATCATGGCATTCCATCCCATCACTTCATGGCAAATAGATGGGGACACAATGGAAACAGTGAGAAACTATTTTGGGGGGATCAAAAATCACTACAAGATGGTGACTGCAGCCATGAAATTAACAGACACTTGCTTCCTGGAAGAAAAGTTTTGACCAATCTAGACAGTATATTAAAATGCAGAGACATTACTTTGCCAACAAAGATCTGTCTAGTCAAGGCTATGGTTTTTCTAAGAGTCATGTATGGATGTGAGAGTTGGACTATAAAGAAAGCTGAGCACCAAAGAATTGATGCTTTTGAACTATGGTGTTGGAGAAGACTCTTGAGAGTCCCTTGGACTACAAGGAGATCCAACCAGTCCATCCTAAAGGAGATTAGTCCTGGGTGTTCATTGGAAGGACTGATGTTGAAGCTGAAACTCCAATCCTTTGACCACCTGATGTGAAAAGCTGACTCATTTGAAAAGCTCCTGATGTTGGGAAAGATTGAGGGCAGGAGGAGAAGGGGACGACAGAGGATGAGATGGTTGGATGGCATCACCGACTCAATGGACATGGGTTTGGGTGGACTCCGGGAGTTGATGATAGACAGGGACGCCTGGCATGCTGTGGTTCATGGGGTCAAAAAGAGTTGGACACTTCTGAGTGACTGAACTGAAGTAAACTACAGTATATCCAGTACTATACAATTTACCCTAAATAAAACAGTCTGTCTTGGAAAACTTAACAAGGATATCTTGCATATCTTCAGGAGCAAAACAGAATCCAGAAAATGTGCATATAAGTTGAGGTTCAGCTTCGGGCTATCTATGTGATCTTGACAAGTTATTTAACCTCATCCTTAGAAAACAAGGTGAAAGATTTCAGAACAGTATCTACCTCACTGGCTTCTTTAAACCATGCTGTCCTCTAGAAATGTATGCTTTTATCTCTATTTTCCTCCATTTTTATGAACAAATAACTCTGTGTGTGTGTGTGTGTGTGTGTGTGTGTGTTCTTGTACAAATATTTATAAAAATAGGCAGTGGGCTAGATTTGGCCCGTAGGTCATAGTCTGCTGATCTCTGGCTTAAAGAGGAATTTTAAAGCTGAGGTATGCATAATCTCTGCCCAGGTCAAGAACATACATGACACCCCAGAAATCTCTGTCTGTCCCTCCTAGATGATAATTCCTCACTCCCTTCTAGCTACTTATGGTAAAAAAAAATTTCTTGCTTCTCATTAAAGCTTTGCCATCTATGTATTTCCTAATAAGATAACTTATCTTTGTATATTAGTTAGATGAAACAATATTTAATATGTGTATTTCTTTTTCTTCTCCTCCACCTTTTTCTTGATTTGCCTCATTTGTGCTTGTGAAATTCATCTGCAAATGGCTATAGTTTGTTATTTTATTACAGTACAGTGTTTATTAATATATACACATTTTTCTTTTATCCATTTCATTGCCAGTTGAAAATTGGGCTGGTTTTCAGTTGGGGGTTATTATGAATGATGTTCCTATGAATGTTTCTTTTGTCCTCTGATACACAAATACATATACATAGGAGGTGTATAGGGAGATGGTTTGTGTATATCTTTAACTTGCAAACTGCTTCCCTAACTGGTTGCATCCATTTACACTCCCGATTTCAGTGAATGAGAGTTCCCATCCACCCAAAGTGTATATGAGTTTCATTGCTCACTTTCTCATCAACGTTTGGTATTGTCAGACTTTATTTTCCCTGCCTGATGAGTGTGTAACGTTATCTCACTGTGGTTTTCATCAGAAGTTCTTGCTCTCTAAGTATACTTAATGTTTGTAAAGGACAGTGGATCTTTTTATTTTTTTTGTGTGTGTGTAGTACTTGCACTTATAAGTTCTAGTTGATTTAGTTTAGGTAATATAGATATTATAAAATATGTTCTTTTAGGATGAACTAAATATTCAAGCACAAATGTATGGGTTGTATAACAAAGTAAGACGTTTTCTATATAAAATACTTGTTATAATATATACAAATTTTGGGCTTCTCTGGTTGCTCATCTGGTAAAGAATCTGCCTGCAATGCAGGAGACCCTGGTTTGATTCCTGGGGTGGGAAAATCCCCTAGAGATGGGAATGGCTATCCACTCCAGTATTCTGGCCTGGAGAATTCCATGGGCTAGCAGACCACAGTCCATGACGTCGCAAAGAGTCACACATGACTGAGCAACTTTCACTTTCTTTCAATATACAAACTTCAGATTTATACTGTTTATGTTCAGAAAGTGATTTTTAAAGTGAATGTTTACTTTTCTCTGGGGAACAAGTGAGTTTTCATTGCAGCAAAAGTCACATGCCCCATGGCACAGTTAAGATGGTCAAATAGGTTTAGAGTGAATAATTGGCCATTTTTCTCTTAGCCTACATTTCCAAAAAACTTCAAGGGATCAAATGACTATGTGGCTGTGAAGATCTTATTATTCAAACATTTGGGGTATATTTTATTTTGTTATTTATAAATGGAATCAAACAACTGCAAAGACTATATATGGAAAAAATTTAATTGAAATAAGGTATAATTTTACCATTGTAACAGATTATCATTTTTCCATTATTTTCTTCTTAGTTTTCTCCAGTATATATCATCTTAAAATGTAGCACAGATGTAGTGGTATGGTGCCTTAACTTCCTTGAAATATTTCAGATATTTGAATGTTTGACACCCATGGTCAAGATTAGCTGGTACAAAAATGTTTCACACAACATATAAACACTACGTATTATCAGTATATTTCATAATTGTGTTTTTATACTGATACTCTAATGATAAATATAAATTTTCATGACTGAAGTCATTGAAACAAGCTATCTTGTTCTCAATTTCTCTATTGAAGACGAAAACTGCCCTTATTTCTAATGTGTCTTTACAGGGCTTTTATTTCCTAAAGGAGAAAAGTTGAATTTGTATTGATAATGCTTAACAGTTTTCTCCCACCTTATCAAAACAAATTGATGCACCAGTACTTAATGAAGTTTTATAACATAATGCATACAAAGTACTCATTTTCATCCTTATTAAAGACCAAAGGAAATGAGACAAAATGAGCAAAATTTTGTTTATTAGTTCTCTTTTTAATGTTAGTGCTTGAAGCCATCGAATAATATTAATTTAATAAGTAATCTTAGGTAGAGTGATTTTGGGAAGAATTTCAGTCAAAAGGAGGAGTTAGTGATGGACTTTCTGTTTTATTACTACAATAATTAAAAAAAATCCCTGTGTTATTTGATGTCACAAGCTCTAGCTTGTGGCTTCTATATGCTAAATCTATATTGATATGACCATGGGAAAATTGGAACTTTTAAATATTGACCAGTTTGCCAGGGTTTGTCATCAAACTCTGTGCATCAAGATTATCTTGCAGGGCACATTACAGAAAATTGGACCAACTGGACTTTGAACTGCATTTTCTACCTTCTTTTTTGTACTGCTCTTGCATTAAATGAAGGAATAGGGAATATAAACACAAGTAGAGGCAGTGCAGGTGCAGCTATAAATCAAGAAACAAGCATATATGGTGGGTTAAAAGATGAGGAAAATTAAAAGAAAGCTAACAAGAGGCTCAGTAAGAAGTCAATAAGAGCAAAAAATAAAATAAAAATAACAGGAAAAGGAAGACATGAAACAAAAAAAGCAACCAAACATTTAAGCATCATTATCTAGGTAGGGCATTATTACCAAATTATATTTGAAGTGATTTTTCTTAAACAGTGCATTTTCAGTACAAAATTTCATTTTATGCTTGGTGATTATTGTTGATTGATTTCATATAAGTTGTTTCTCAGAAGCAGTCTAATTTGGGGCTTTGGAAGACTACTGTGAACTATTTTCAACCTACTTATTCATTCTCTTCATGAACTACATTTTAGTTAGTATTTTTCTTATTAATGACTTTATAACATTTACGTTTATTCACATAAATAGAAAGGGCTTTTATTTTAAGTACATTTTACTTTGAAACAGATATTTTTATGAATTTTGGAATTTTAATTTTTTCCCTAAAAGATAGGCTTATATCAAGCTGTTTTATATTTTATACTTAGTGAATCAGTTTATTAATCAGGAAAATACTTTGCTACTTTTAAATCTGATTTGAAGTCCCTCTTTAGTTAGCTAGACTTGTTTTCATCAGTTCTGTACAGTGAGGCTACTGACCTTACATTGGATCAAAATAAAGCAACGTTTAATAAGAAGATATCTGATTGAGGGGAAAAAAATGGGGTGATTTTTTCCATCAATGTCTGGTACTAAGATTGAGCAACTAACGGGTGACATTGCTTATTACTACATCTGTTATAGCCCTCTGAGTTTCTACACTTCAACCTCTAAGTGGGAAGAGGCAGTCCTTTTTGATGCCCCACTTCGTTTTTATTTGGTTTTGCTAAAAAAAAAAAAATCCAAAGAGCCCTCCAGGCCAGTGTGACTATATGAGTTTATCTTCTAAGCTCTAATACCAAGGATTCCTGTTTCCTTCTGTCCCTACTCCCTCCTCTCCATTAACCCACTTCTCTCCTAGTGTTGCATAAACCTTTTCATTTGAGGTCATAGATGTCCTGATCATTCAATAATTTCAATACTCTTTTCTTTTTACCTTCCTTGTAATTCCACAGTTATTATTATTTTTAGTTAATTTTACACAGAATGCTTACCCTTTCAGGCTCTACTCTCAGCACTATACAAATATTAACTCTAATGCCTTATTTTGAAGGACACTCCTTGATTTTGCATCTCATTCTCATTCTAGTATTGACACATTCTGGTTCCAGCAATAGCGTCCATGTTAGATTCTTGATTGTTTAAACAAGGAAATTATGAGGCAGAAAAGGAAGAGAGGGAGAATATGATATAGAAGATAATAGGGCTGTTTTCTCTTTTGAATAATACCTACTTCCATTTTACCTGTGATGTAGATAGGGCATTAACGGTGACATTATTGATAATATTGATGGTTGCCATTTTTACAGTGCTTCATGTTTTAAGCACTCTACGTGTATTATCTTTGATCCTGACAATAACTTTATGCACTTTAGCTATTGTCATACCCAGTTACAAAAGACACAACTGAGGCTCAAAATGGTAAAGTAACTATATACGGGAATTTAATCCAGTGAGCTAGACTCCCAAGCCCGGGTTCCTTCCATTTTTACTAGAATGCATTTCACTGATATGAAAACTGAGGTATAGAAACAAACAACATTAATTGAGTGCCATCTCTAAATATACAATTTAACAATTAATCCTCTTGACAATTTATGTGGTAGGCATTGGTGACTTGCCAGGATCACATATTAGTATACCAAGCCAATTTTCTAAATAAGATGTGTTGATTTCAAATCTTGGTAGTACTTTAACCATACGAGAGTCTCACACAGGGTTGTAATATCTGAGTTTAGGTGATCAATGGAAAACTTCTTACTTTAAAATTTATTTATTCATTTTAAAATATGTTGGAATGATATAGCTAGTGTAAAGTCGGTAAACAAAAACCTCAAATAAATACAGTTGGGAGACCAGAAGGGAGAGTTCTCATGCCTTGTAACAATATGCAGGAAGAAGAAAGGCTCCTTTCTTGGCTAGGATTCAGCCAATGAAAAGCCACGAACTCTTTGTTTACTGTAGCCCTCCCAAATTCCTTTTCCCTTCTGTAAAAGCTTTCTCATTCCCTTGCCCTGTGGGGAATTGCACAAAGCTCACCATGTTTGCAGACCCTGAATTGCAATTCTCTGCTGATCTCAAATAAGCTTATTTTCACTAAAGTAATATCTGGCAGTCTATTTGTTTTAGGCCATCACTAGCATGTCACACCTGATATTTTGTTGATATCATTTACTAGGCTAAGTATGAAATTTTGAAAGCTAGTCTTATTGGGACTTCCCTGGTGGTCCAGTGGCTAAGACTCCAGTGCAGGGGGCCTAGATCCCACATGCCACAACTAAGACTTCACATGCCTCAACTAAATATCCCGCAGGCTGCAACTAAGACCTGGTGCAGGCAAATAAATAAGTAAATGTTTTTTTAAGTTAATCTTATTAAAGAACTGTATTAAGAAAATAATACTATAATGTAAGAGACATGGCATGGTATAAAAAAGTGTAATGAGAGCGTGTAGAGATATAGTAGAAATTATAAGGATGATATTTACATGATTGAAGTCTGGGAAATAATGGAGAAAATTAGGCCATATTTTATAGGTGAATAAATGGAAAGATGGTTAATGACTTGCCCAAGGTTGTGAAGCTGACTTACAAAGAGATTAAGGAACAGTTTACACTTTAGGTGGATCCTGAAATACATGGACACAGAGGGAAGGGAGTAGCATAACTTTGTCCAGAGCTGTTCTCAAAGTATCAAAAATGGAGTCATTTCTCTCCAGAGTCTGAATTGGATAGGACAGTGGTAAATAAACTTAAATTGCTGCAGTGACTGCGGTAGAGCAAAGTTTTTGTTCCTTCCAGGAGGAGGCAATTAGGCAATTAGGTATAAAAGCTGCAATTCCTCCAATTATCCCATTTTTTTCTTTCCTCTCTTCCCCCAAGAATGGCCTCTTATCTGCTTTAGGCTGTTCTTAACATTCATAGTGACCTGATTTCATCTTTCTAACACTGTTGGCCAGGATCAGGAGAGAGGGTGAAGCACAAAGTGGCTCTTGTCCTAGGGCTTTATACATTCCTCTTCTTCCCCTTGGCCATCCCTGATAATGTCTTTCAGAAGATGATTTCTGTGGTATGGAAGAAAGCTATTGCAGTTTCAGTGAGTTTATGCTGAGTCAAAAACAAAGCAACCTTACTTAAAGAATGACAGCTTGCACAACCAGGAAACATTCAAAGTAAATGTGCTTGTGAAGAGATTTATTGCAATTAAAGAGCAAATGTCAGTTCAGAACTAAAGCTGAAAAGAACTATGCAAGTTAAAGACACCTCTGAGTACTTTCTTGGCAGATAACAAAATGGGTGACTTTTTGACAACAGAGTAAGGTTAATCTTCAAATAAGGATGAACTATTCCCAACGAAGTTCTCCATCAGTTTTGTTCAAACTTGCCAACAGCACCAAGTGTGGATTTACAAATCTGTTTTTTCATCTTCTGTGAATATGTAAAAAAAAAATACATAAAATAACCTAGAAACAACACTTTTGCAAGGATATTTTTTTTCAGATGATATATTAGGGCCAGTCAGCCCTTGACAAAGCTGTGAAGCAACAAGCTTTATCGTGAAAGGATGACCTAGCTATCCAGGAGCCTCATTCAGCAGGACATTTCTCTGTCTGAGAGAATAAAAATCGACAAATTTGGTCACATCAAAGTGTTAATCACTAAGCGTGTTAATTTGGGGGAGTATTTACATTTTAATAGAAAGTCTATTAAGAAAGAGCAGTGGTTAACCCAAGATTGGCTGTATCTTATGATCTCATACACTCTAGGGGAAAGTGTGTGTGAGTATATGAGTTTGTTAGAGGCATGGGAGAGGTGATGGAGAGTTATTGACTGAGAGGATCCTACAATTCATTCATAACACTCAAATTGGGCCTTGGCAATTGTAATTGTGTAAGTGGTTCACTCTCCACTGGTTATTGAGTATAAACACAATGTTGAGTGACTGTGGTTAATTTACAGAATGCCAGTACTCTTCAAGACCCACTTCAGTAATGCGCTAGACAGAAAAAATGCCCCAGTCTTCACAGAATGATAATAAGTGAACATTTATTGAGGCCTTACTGTGTCAGGCATTGGTCTAATAAGTTTAAATCTATTAACTCATTTAATCTTTAAAGCAGTCATGTAAATAAAAACTATTATTTTCATATATGGAAATTGAGACCTTGAGAGTCTAAGTAATTATATCAAGGCCATACAGCAATTGGAGGAACTGCCAAATATTGCTTTATACCATTAGAAGCACTCAGTACCTTACAAATAACTTATATAGCACAGATGAACTCCTTATATATATATATATATATATATATATATATATATATA
>ML660681.1:2437498-2463370 GCA_007570785.1 Antilocapra americana | reverse complement strand
TTTTTTTTTTTTTCTTGGCTACACTGCACAGCTCACAGATATTGGTTCCATGACTAGGGATTGAACCTGTGCCCCTGCAGTGGAAGCTCAGAGTCCTAACCACTGAACTCCAGGAAATTCCCTGGATCCACTTGTTTTTAAAGTTGATTTTGTTCTCACAAAATACAAAGTTAATTTGATAATTTTTGTTTTTTAAATTCCTGCTGCCATTGCCTCCTCTGCCATGATGCCCGACCTCCTGATGTGTTTACGCACCAGCCCTAGTCAAGGTGCCATCTAATTTGAGAATTTTTAAACACTTATTTTCTCGGAGTTATGCATGTACCATACATTTGTTTTAATTTTAAATTATAACTTTTTAAAAAAATTATCTTTACTTTATTGTGTTGGTTTTGCCATACATTGACATGAATCTGCCATGGGTATACATATGTTCCCCTTCCAGTACCCCCCTACCTCCACCGTCTCGATTCCCTCTCTCTGGGTCATCCCGGTGCACCAGTCCTGAGCATCAAACCTGGGCTGGCGATTGATTTCACATATGATAATTAACATGTTTCAATGCCATTCTCCCATATCATTCCACCCTTGCCCTCTTACATAGAGGTCACAAGACTGTTCTATACATCTCCATTTCTTTTGCTGTCTCGCATACTGGGTTCTCATTACCATCTTTCTAAATTTCATATATATGTGTTAGTATACTGTATTTTTGTTTTTCCTTCTGGCTTACTTCACTCTGTATAATAGGCTCCAGTTCCATCCACCTGAGTAGAACTGATTCAAATGAATTCTTTTTAATGGCTGAGTAATATTCCACTGTGTATATGTACCATAGCTTTCGTATATATTCGTCTGTTGATGGACATCTAGGTTGCTTCCATGTCCTGGCTATTGTAAACAATGTGGCAATGAACATTGGGGTACACGTGTCTCTTTCAATTCTGGTTTCCTCTGTGTGTATGCCCAACAGTGGGATTGCTGGGTCATATGGCAGTTCTATTTCCAGTTTTTTAAGGAATCTCCACACTGTTTTCCATAGTGGCTGTGCTAGTTTGCATTCCCACCAACAGTGTAAGAGGGTTCCCTTTTCTCCACATCCTCTCCAGCATTTATTGCCTGTAGACTTTTGGATGGCAGCCATTCTGACTGGTGTAAAGTGGTACCTCATTGTGGTTTTGATTTGCATTTCTCTGATAATGAGTGATGTTGAGCATCTTTTCATGTGTTTGTTAGCCATTTTTATATCTTCTTTGGAGAAGTGTCTGTTAAGTTCTTTGGCCCACTTTTTAATTGGGTTGTTTATTTTTCTAGAATGGAGCTGTAGGAGTTGCTTGTATATTTTTGAGATTAATTGTTTGTCTGTTGCTTCGTTTGCTACTATTTTCTCCCATTCTGAAGGCCGCCTTTTCACCTTGCTTTTAGTTTCCTTTGTTGTGCAGAAGCTTTTAATTTTAATTAGGTCCCATTTGTTTATTTGTGCTTTTGTTTCCAATATTCTGGGAGGTAGGTCATAGAGGATCCTACTTTGGTGTATGTCGCAGAGTGTTTTGCCTATGTTTTCCTCTAGGAGTTTTATAGTTTCTGCTCTGATGGTTAGATCTTTGATCCATTTTGAGTTTATTTTTGTGTATGGTGTTAGAAAGTATTTTAGTTTCATTCTTTTATAAGTGGCTGTCCAGTTTTCCCAGCACCGCTTGTTAAAGAGATTGTCTTTTCTGTATTTTATATTCTTGCCTCCTTTGTCAAAGATAAGGTGTACATAGATGTGTGGATTCCTATCAAGCTACCAGAGGTCTTTTTCAGAGAATTAGAACAAATAATTTCACAATTTGTATGGAAATACAAAAAACCTCGTATAGCCAAAGCAATCTTGAGAAAGAAGAATGGAATTGGAGGAATCAACCTACCTGACTTTAGGCTATACTACAAATCCACAGTCATTAAGACAGTATGGTACTGGCACAAAGACAGAAATATAGATCAGTGGAACAAAATAGAATGCCAACACTTCTTAAAATGAACACTCTAAAAGGAGACCATCATTATTCTCCCAGGTAGTAGTTATTAAAAGTATACTTGAACTGTTTATTGCACAAATTGTTCAGGCTATTAGGTTGAAAATCTTGGGAATCATCATTTAACATCAGACTTTATTATCCATTAATATTCTCTTAACTCACCTTCCACTCTTCACCATATATCCTTTTCTATCTTAATTTGTCAGCTGACTCCCTAATCATTCTTCATGGCTCAGCTCAAACTTTACCTCTCCCGAGAGTCTTTTCTGTTGTTCACCATGACCATTATCAGTTGGATGTCTTCTGTGTTTTACTATAGTACAATGAGCATACCTGGGTAATAGTACTACAGTCACTCTGGTATTGCAGTGGTGGATCTGCTATATAGTTGTTGCCCAGTAAATGCTTGTTAAGTGATGACCTGTGTTGGCTTTTTCCCTTTAATGACATTGGAGTTGTATGTACAGTGACATGTCTTAACAACCAAACTTAATGAGAACACTAATTTTTGTGAAAGAATAGATGTTTGGTAGCCAGTGTTTCTCTCTGTGTTGTTAAGGGTATAGCTTGGATAAGTGATTGTGGAAACAAGTGTTGAAGGAATTTTGACAACTGTTAGACATCCCCTATTTTTTGTGAAGAACAGCCTTAATGTTGAATGACTGAATCTACAACAATGGTCATGCTGAAATTTGTAACAGATAATGCCTAAAATGAGAGAAAGGCAATTTATTCTGTATACTTTTAAACATCTGACATTATCTACCTTCACTGAATCACCATTAAGAATATAATGGGTGAAAATCTTTATAGTTCATTGTCAGAATTCTTGCTCTTGGACAATAGGTCTGTACACAGTTTCATCATTCAGTCCAAGCCAATGAGCATCTTAGACATTTTCAAAATCTGAACAATTTTTCTTGGAGTTGTGCAGTACAGGATGTTTCCACTTGACATATTGTTTCAATTGTTTATGAAGAAAGTAACTCTTCACACTATGTTCATTGAACTGACATTGGCAGTATTCAGTCTTCTAAGCAAAGAACCACTATAAAGGTAGTGTTAGGCATGTTAAGGTAGTTTGAAATGGCAGCCCAGAGGCACACTGATGAATAAATATCATAAAACAGGATCAATCAATGATGTATGAGGTATTCTTCAATGTGAAAAAGAAGTATGTAGGAAAAACTGATGAAGAGAAGTTATATTCAGTATCTTTCTGTGGAAGTTATTGAATCTCATAAAAAATGGATCAGCACTTGACTATGAAATGAAGTATTTCCCTACCTGTTATACCAAGAAATATTCCTTTTAACCAAAAAGCAAATGAAAGCATTATAGGAATTAGCTTCCTCCATTTCCCGTAGGAGCAAAGTCCTACCATTTATTTTTGTGACATGGAGTGACTGTGCTATGTTTGCACATTTTATGATGAGCAGAACAAACCAGTAAGCTAAAATGATTCTTGGGACCCAATTCACAAATGAAGAGTAGATTTTACCTTAATGGTAGCACCACTTATTGGATCAACTGCAATTATACTGAGCATATTATTTTTCTAATATTTGATATAAATATTTATCTGGCACAAGTATATGATTTTTGCCTTTAAACACTTGCATGGGTACACATGTGTTTGTGTGGGTACTCACAGTTACATTCACATCTTGTGTGTTAAAAAAGGAGAAATATGTAGAAACTATCTTACGAAGATCCTCTTCCCTATGCGGGAGTTTCAGTGTTACATGTATACATACACACACAAATATAAATATATTGCAAGACAAGGAATAAGATGAATACAGAGCTTATTATGTAAAGAAAATAGTGCATAATTAAGTGTGAGTAACCTCAGATATACAGATGATACTACTTTAATGGCAGAAAGTGAAGAGGAACTAAAGAGCCTCTTGATGAGGGTGAAAGAGGAAAGCAAAAAAGCTGGCTTAAAACTCAATATTAAAAAAAAATACCCTAAGATCACAGTATCGGATCTCATCACTTCATGGCAAATAGAATGGGAAGAAGTAGAAGCAGTGACAGATTTTCTCTCCTCAGGCTCCAAAATCAATGCAGATGGTGACTGCAGCCATGAAATTAGAAGACACTTGCTCCTTGGAAGAAAAGCTATGACAAATCTAGACAGCAAATATAAAGCAAAGACATCACTTTGCCAACAAAGGTCCATATAGTCAAAACTAAAGTCTTCCCAATAGTCATGTATCATGTGAGAGTTGAACCATAAAGAGGGCTGAGTGCCAAAGAATAATGTTTTTGAATCGCGGTGCTGGAGAAGACTCTTGAGAGTCCCTTGGACTGCAAGGGGATCAAACTAGTCAATCCTAAAAGAAATCAAACTTGAATATTCATTGGAAGGACTGATGCTGAAAATGAAGCTCCAATACTTTGATGCAAATATCCGAAACATTGTAAAAGACCCTTCTGCTAGGGAAGATTGAGCACGGGAGGAGAAGGGGGCAACAGAGGATAAGATGAAATCAAAACCACAATGAGGTACCGCTTTACACCAGTCAGAATGGCTGCCATCCAAAAGTCTACAAGCAATAAATGCTGGTGAGGATGTGGAGAAAAGGGAACCCTATTACACTGTTGGTGGGAATGCAAACTAGTACAGCCACTATGGAGAACAGTGTGGAGATTCCTTAAAAAACTGGAAATAGCAATCCCACTGCTGGGCATACACACCGAGGAAACCAGAATTGAAAGGGACACGTGTACCCCAATGTTCACTGCTGCATTGTTTACAATAGCCAGGGCGTGGAAGCAACCTAGATGTCCATCAACAGACGAATGGATAAGAAACCTGTGGTACATACACACAATGGAATATAACTCAGCCATTAAAAAGAATTCATTTGAATCAGTTCTACTCAGGTGGATGGAACTGGAGCCTATTATACAGAGTGAAGTAAGCCAGAAGGAAAAAGAAAAACACAGTATACTAACGCATATATATGGAATTTAGAAAGATGGTAACAAGAACCCTGGATGTGAGACAGCAAAAGAAACGCAGATGTATAGAACAGTCTTTTGGACTCTATGGGAGAGGGCAAGGGTGGGATGATATGGGAGAATGGCATTGAAACATGTTATTTATCATATGTGAAATTAATTCCCAGCCCAAGTTTTATGCTCAGGGCTGGTGCACTGGGATGGCCCAGAGAGAGGGAATTGGGAGGAAGGAGGGAGGGGGTGTCATGGAAGGGGAACATATGTATACCCATGGCAGATTCATGTCAATGTATGGCAAAACCAACACAATAATGTAAAGAAAATTTTAAATAATTAATTAATTAATTAAAACAAAGAAAACAGAAAAAAAAACAAAGGATGAGATGGTTGGATGGCATCATAAGTTTGAGCAAACTCCAGGAGAAAGTGAAGGACAGGGTGGCCTGGTGTGCACAGAGTCGGACACCACATGTGTCTATGTGGTGGCAGAGTTGGACACGACTTAGCAACTGAAAAACAACAACAAGTATGAATAAATATTCAACGCAATTGGTCAATGAAGAATGGTGCTACTTTTATCTTTTCCTCCAAATTACAGTCCGATAAAGCATAGTTTAAAACACTTTCCAGGTTAAAGAAAAAAAAAAAAACTTGACATCAAGACACCTTGTCTGTGTCTCTGGAATACTACTCCTGTTCTAAATTATTATAGCTTTAATATACAGAATGATGACTATGTGCCAGACCCTGAGCTAAGCATTTAACATGTAAATCTCATCTGGTTCTTACTATACACTGGCATTAGGAATCATTACCTTGTTTAACAGATGAATAAAGTGACCAAAGCTCATGCTCTTAAATGTTATAGTAAACTGTTTCCTTTTTTAAGAAAATATATTTGAGTAGTTTCTATTTCTGTGTTTTGATATGTTCTTATCTTAGGTAAAATTTTAAATTATTGAAAGAAAGCTTTTGGGACTTAGTTTTTTTCCTTAACTCTATTTTAGTCCTTTTGTTTTTTAACTGTTAATTTTTTATTGTAATGTGTGTGTACTAAGTCGCTTCAGTCATATCCAACTCTGTGCCATCATATGGACTGTAACGTGCCAGGCTCCTCTGTCCAAGGGATTTTCCAGGCAAGAATACTGGAGTGGGTTGCCATGCCCTACTCCATGGGAATTTCCTGACCCAGAGATCAAACTCCCGTTTTCTTAAGTTTCATGCATTGGCAGGCAAGTTCTTTATCACTAGCGCCACCTGGGAAGCCCTACATTGAAGTATTTTAGTCGTATTTCTAAAACCTGGATTGTCATGTACTCTCATAATAAGCTGGTGCCATTGCCACTGTAGATAAATGAGTTGACTTTATTGATGTCCCTGCCTGTTGCAAGGAATTGAAAGCCCAGATGAGATCAATATTACTGCCTTGGCACTAGATGTCAAGATTCACATTTCTAGCCTGATGCTGGATATGTGTATACTGAATGACAGTCACAGAAACTAGACATTTTCAATCATCTTTAAAAATGGGAAGAAGTCATGACGTTCTAAAAGCCTTTGTTTCCATGAAATCTACAAATAGTGCAAATAAATATATTTTGTGTATATGAGTGCATGTGTATATATATATATGTGTGTGTGTGTGTGTGTATACATAAGTGTATTTATGCATGTAAGTGTGCTTAATCTACCTGAATACCTGGTTACTGTTATCCTTAAGCTCAAACAGAATATAATAGATTCATGCTGAGCCCAATATTGTAAAGTTTCATTTACTCAGAATCCAAAATAATGAAATAACCTGAATTTAGTTTACAAGCACATAGACCAATTGTTGCCATTATTAAAGACATTTTATATATTTAGATACATTCTAAAGAAAAACAAACAAGTTTTACTGCAGATTCTAGTTTTAGTGATAAGTATTATCTTTGATATTAAAATTCTCATGCTTATATAATGATATTTAAAGAAACTCAAACATGAGAGTTAACTAATAAGAATACTCCATTACTCATTTTCTGTAAGTTTCATTTGTTGATTCTAGAAGGAATACATTAATATCACTTGATATCATTGATATGACTTGATATCTTTGAAACTGGCTTGTGTAATAAGCCTTCAGAACAAAAGGTGATTTTGAGGTAACTGGTGAATTAGAATTATCTACTCAATGAACACAAACAGCAATGATAATTTAAATAAAATGAATGTTTTCTTTAATTGAAAAATCCAGTCAAATTTCTCACCTAAAATAAGACATCTGTAACTGAGAAACTTGTTTCTAATGTGAAATAATAAGCTTGAATCAGCCAAGCAATATATTTGGGGTTCCAGGTAGACTGGCTAATGTAAAGGTATAATTTACTTGGGTCTTTACTTTGTTAGGGAGTGAAGACATGTAACTCTTTCCAAAGTGTTTCTTGAGTTATTTCCTAGTGGGAATTTCTTGTGAAGGAGCTATACTGTAGAGTCACAACACAGATTAGAGACATATCAATTGTGTGATTGTGATGATGTGAAGGAGTGCATGGTGACCCCAACCACTGTGTGAAAGAATCTAAGAGTGTGTACAAATTGTCTTTACCTAGAGTCATGCTGCCTGAATTCAATATGAAACAAAAATAATTACATGAAAATGATTCCTCTGGAGTCACGCTTTCACTGTTTCTCCAGGGATATTGCCATTATCCTCACCATAGAAGATGCTCCTCCCCTTATTTCAAATGTTAATAACTGTCATACTCCATGCCCAACCAAAGTCTTCTCTTTTATATGGTAAATGACCTTACTTCCTTTGAAAATTCTTCAGTTTATTTTTAAACATCTATTTAGACTTCAACTATTTTTGTTAATAAAATGGATGTTCAGAGTTGGAAATAATACTAACACACAATTTGATCAAAGTATCATTCAGGGCATTACTCAATACACTATATTTTTCCCTGAAGAAACTTAGGATGTTTTATTAGTTATCTGGCCTCTACTGGTATGTGGCTGGTTCAATGACAAAAACTTAACAGAGATTTTTTTTTAGTCCTAATACTGCAGTATTTTCTCCTGTCTAGGTGAAAATTCACTCTGTCCCTTAACTTAACAACAATAAAAAAAAACAAGGAAAGATGATACACATATTTGTCTCTTCCTTTAACATTCCATGATATACAGCAACATTAAAGGCAATAGTTTGTGGAATTAAAGATTGCTCAAAATATACCTGTTTTCAAGCTAGGTCTTTATCTAACTGAGTGAAAAATAGTATGTCTTTTTAAGCAAATGAATACATAAAAAAGAAGATAAAAAGGGATATATGAACAATCAGCTTTTTCACACCTTGTACTGAAATAGCTAGATCTCTAGTTCTCAACCTCACATACATATTAGAACCATCTGATGAGCTGTTACAAATAAGGGCTATGATTTAAAAAAAAAAACATTAAATGGCTTTATTGAGCAGAATTGACACACAAAAATTGCATATATTTAAAATATACAATTTTGACAGTCTTACCATATGTTAATAACTGTGAAACTATCACTAAAGATAATGTATTGAATATATAAAATCACCCTCAAAAGTTTCCTACTACCCTTTTGTAATCTTGACCCTCCAATCTTAACAGGCAACCACTAACATACTTTCTGTCATTACAGAATATCTTCTTGAGTTTTAAAATAAAAGAAATATTTTATTATTTATTCTTTTTCTATTTTCTTTCACTAAGAAAAATTATTTAGGCTTCATTCATGCTGTAACCTGCACTTAGAGTTCATTAATTTTTATTACTGAGTAGTATTTCATTTTATGTATTCCACAGCTTGTTTTACATAAAATGAAATACTATTCCAAAAAAAATGACAGAATGATCTCGTTTTGCTTCCAAGGCCAAGCATTCAACATCAGAGTAAACCAAGTCTATACCTTAAGTACTGATGCTGAAGAAGCTGAAGTTGACTGGTTCTGTAAAGACCTACAACACGTTCTGGAAATAACACACAAAAAAATATCCTTTTCATAATAAGGGATTGGAATACAAAAGTAGGAAGTCAAGACATGACTGGAATAACAGACAAGTTTAGCCTTGGAGTACAAAATGAAGCGGGACAAAGGCAAACAGATTTTTGTCAAGAGAGCATGCTGGTCATAGTAAACTCCCATTTCCAACAACCCAAGTAATGAGTCTACACATTGACATCACCAGATGGGCAATACTGAAATAATGTTGATTACGTTATTTGCAGCCAAAGATGGAAAATCTCTATACACTCAGTAAAAACAAGACTTGGAGCTGGCAATGGCTCAAATCAGGAGCTCCTTATCAGAAAATTCAGGCTTAAATTGAAGAAAGTAGGGAAAACCACTAGGACATTCAGGTATGATCTAAATCAAATTCCTCACAATTATACAGTGGAGGTGATGAATAGATTCAAAGGATTAGTCTGGTAGACAGATGCTTGAAGAACTATGGATGGAGGTTCATAACATTGTGCAGAAGGCAGTGACCAAAAGCATTCCAAAGAAGAAGAAATGAAAGAAGGCAAAGTCGTTGTCTGATGAGGCTTTACAAAAAGAAGAGAAAGATAAGGGAGAAAGGGAAAGATATACCCAATAGAGTGCAGAGTTTCAGAGAATATCAAGGACAGATAAAAAGGCCTTCTTAAATGAATAGCTCAAAGAATTAGAGGAAAACAATAGAATGAGAAAGATTAGAGATCTTGTCAAGAAAATTGGAGATAACAAGGAAACGTTTCATTCAAAAATGGGTGCAAAAAAGGACAGAAAAGATAAAGGTCTAACAAAAGCAAATGAGATTAAGAATGGTGACAACTATGGAAGATTCCTTAAAATCTAGTAATAAAACTATATGACCCAGGATTCCCACTTCTAGGCATACACCCTGAGGAAATCAATATTGAAAAAGGCACACGTATCCCATTGTTCATTGCAGCACTATTTGCAATAGCTAGAACATGGAATCAACCCATATGTCCATTGACAGATGAATGGATAAAGAAGTTGTGGTACATACACACAATGAAATATTACTCAGCCATAAAAAGGAAGACATTTGATTCAGCTCTAATGAAGTGGATGAACCTAGAATCTATTACACAGAGCGAAGCAAGTCAGAAAGAGAAAGGTAATGGTATTGAAGAATTTATTTTCATGGCAGCAACTGAGAAACAGACATAGAGAATAGACTTATGGACATGGGCAGAGGGGAGGAGAGAGTGAGATGTATGGAAAGAGTAACACGGAAACTTACATTACCATCTGTAAAACATATAGCCAACGAGAATTCACTGTATGGCTCTGGAAACTCAAACAAGGGCTCTGTATCAACCTAGAGGGCTGGGATGGGGAGGGAGATGGGAGGGAGTTTCAAAAGGGAGGGGTATATGCATACCTATGACTGATTCATGTTGAGGCTTGTCAGAAAACAGCAAACTTCTGTAAAGCAATTATCCTTCAGTTAAAAAATAAATAGTTTTTTTTAAGAAGAGATGACAAGAATACATAGAAGAACCATACAAGAAAAGCCTGAAGGACATAGATAACCACAACCTTTAGGTCACTCACCTAGAGCTGGACATCCTGGAATATGAAGTCAAGTGGGCCTTAAGGAAGCATTACTATGAACAAAGCTGGTGGAGGTAATGGAATTCCAGCTGAGCTATTTCAAATCCTGAAAGTTGATGCCATTAAAGTGCTGCACTCAATATGTCAGCAAATTTAAAAAACTCAGCAGTGACCACAGGACTGGAAAAGGTAAATATTCATTGCAATCCCAAAGGAAGGCAATACCAAAGACTCTTCAAACTAGTGTACAATTGCTCTCATTTCACATGCGACCAAGGTTATGCTTAAAATTCTTCAAGCTCGGCTTTAGCAGTAGGTGAACTGAGAAATTTCAGATGTACAAGCTGAGTTTCAAAGAGGCAGAGGGACCAGAGATCAAATTACCAACATCTGTTGGATCTGGAAAAAGCAAAGGGGTTCCAGAAAAAATATCTACTTATGCTTCATTGACTACACCAAAGACTTTGACTGTGTGTATCACAACAAGCTGTGGAAAATTCTTCAATAGATGGGGTTATCAGACCAACTTACATGTCTCCTGGGAAACCTGTATGCAGGTCAAGAAGCAACAGTTAGAACTGGACATGGAGCAACTGACTGGTTCAAAACTGTCAAAGGCATACGTGAAGACTGCATACTGCCACCCTGCTTATTTAACCTATATGCACAATACATCATGTAAAATGCCAGGCTGGATGAATCACAAACTGAAATCAAGATTGCAAGGAGAAATATCAACAACCTCAGATTTGGAGATGACACCAATCTAATGGCAGAAAGTGAAGAAACCTCCATCCATAGTTCTTCAAGCATCTGTCTACCAGACTAATCCTTTTAATCTATTCATCACCTCCACTGTATGATTGTGAGGAATTTGATTTAGATCATACCTGAATGTCCTAGTGGTTTTCCCTACTTTCTTCAATTTAAGCCTGATTTCCCATTACTTTCTTGGTGAAGGTGAAAGAAGAGAGAAAAAAAGTTGGCTTGGAACTCAAAATTCAAACAACTAAGATCATGTCATCTTGTCTCATCACTTCATGACAAATAGAAGGGGAAAAATTGAAAGTGGTGACAGATTTTATTTTCTTAGGCTCCAAAATCACTGCAGACAGTGATTCACCCATGAATTTAAAAGAAGTGTGCTCCTTTGAAGGAAAGCTATGGCCAACCTAGACAGCATATTAAAAAAAGACACATCACTTCGCTGGCAAAAGTCCATATAGTCAGTTCTATGATTTTTCAAGTAGTCATGTATGGATGTTAGAGTTGGCTCATAAAGAATGCTGAGAACTGAAGAACTAGTGCTTTTGAATTGTGGTGCTGGAGAAGAGTCTTGAGAGTCATTTGGACTGCAAAGAGATCAAACTAGTCAATCCTAAAGGAAATCAACCCTGAATATTTATTGTAAGGACTGATGCTGAAGCTGAAGTTTCAATACTTTGACGCGAAGAGCCAACTCATTAGAAAAAACCCTGATGCTGGGAAATATTTAAGTCAAAATGAGAAGAGGGCAGCAGAGGATAAGATGGTTAGATAGCATCACTGATTCAATGGACATGAATTTGAGCAAACTCCGAGAAATAGTGGAGGGCAGAGGATCCTAGAATGCTACATTTCATGGAGTTGCAAAGAGTTGGACATGACAGTGACTGAACATAAACAGTTTGTTTTGTCCACTCACTATACATTTGAATTGCTTTCAGTTCTCAGATTGCAAATAAAGCTGAATGGTTATTTTTTACAAAATTTTGAATAACTGTATACTTTCGTTACTCTTGGATAAAACTTAGAAGTGGAATGACTGAACCATATAGAAGGAATATGTTTAACTTTTTAAGATATGTATTGCTTCTTTTTCTGCACCATTTACTAAAAAGGCTCTTCTATCTTCATTCTATTAACAAAGCATGTTTTTCAATATTAGGGTGCCTATATATGTGAATTTATATCTGGATTTACTCTTATGTTCCATGGATCTAGTTTCATATGAATAGAATGCTGTCTTTGATTACAGTTGCAGTATGAAACCTGAAATAAGATAGTGTTAGTACTCCAAATTTTTTCTTATTTTTCAAAGTTGTTTAACCTGTTATGGATCATTTTTATTTCTATATGAATTTCATAATCAGTGTGTCAATTTCTACAAAAAGATAGCTGGAATTTTAATTAGAATTCCTTTAACTTTATTGACATATTTATGGATAATATCAGCCATCTTAAGTATTATTATCAATCTTGCAATACTGAATGTTTCACCTCATGTTTTTGTTCAGTTACTAAGTCGTGTCTGACTCTGTGATCCCATTCATCTCAGGAACATGGTGAAATTCTCTGTTTTTCATGTCTATTTTTTTCTGTTTTCAATTAAATTTACTTCCATGCTGATCTTAATATTTTTCATTCTTATCCTTATTTTGGAATAACTTTACTCTGCTTTTTCTGGTTTCTAAAGGTGGAAACAAAGGTCCTTCAGTGGGAGACTTTCTCCTTTTCTAATATAACCATTTAATGCTGTAAATCCCCCCAAGTACTGATTTAGTAGCATCCCTCAAATATTGGTATGTTGTAATTTCATTTTCATTTAATTTGCAATCCTTCCTAATGTAACTTGAAATCAGTGTTCAACAATTGTGTAGTTGGAAATGTGCTGCTTAGTTTGATAGAGTTCAGGACATGCTACCCCAAATATGGAACCTTGACATATTTAACATCTTAAGCTAAAGGAATTTGAGATAACAGCAAGAAGAACACTCGGATTTCACCACCACAGTTCACCTTTTTTCTTTGAAAATAGTAGATAAATCTCCTACAAGAAGGAAGGAACACATTCTTATCACCAGAGGCAGGGAATTTGGGACCAAAAAATCTGTATAAACAACTCTTATTAAGCTAATCCCTATCTTTCAAGTTACTTCTTCACTATTTGCTAAACCATATCCCTTTGTCTTATCATTCTTCCCATAAATGTATTGTTTCTTTTTCTAAAAGGCATTAAAATTTTCCTACTCTGATAATTTCTTCAGGTTTTCATTCACTCGTGAAGGCTCCCAAGTACATTAAAAAATTTAATAAAATATGATTTTCTGCTGTTAATATTCAGACCCAGAGGAACCCTAAGAAGTTGTTAAAGAAAATTGTTTCCTCTCCCAGAGTTTGTAAATATTTCAAGATTTTTCCAGAGAATTTTACTGTTATTAATTTCTATTTTTATTCCATGTGGTCACAGAGCATACTTGATATGACTTGAATCCTTTTAAATTCATTGAAAATTGTTTTATGTCCCAGAATATGGTCTATCTTGGTCAATATCTACATGCATTTGAAAAGAATATGTATTTTACAGCTATTGGTTGGAGTGTATTAAGATCATATTGATTGATAATGTTGTTTCTCTACCATATACATGCTGATTTTCTGTCTAATTTTTCAATCAATTACCAAAAGAAAAGTACTGAAATTTCTGACTATAAATATGGATTTATTTATTCTTTCTGTTCTATTTCTGTTTCATGTATTTCATACCTGTAATAGTTATATAAATGTTTAGTATCATTGTGTGCTTTTATGGATTGATGACTTTAATAACATGAAATAAAGAAGGCTGAGCACCAAAGAATTGCTGCTTTTAAACTGTGGTGTTGGAGAGGACTCTTGAGTGTCTTTTGGACTGCAGGGATATCAAACCAGTCAATTCTAAAGAAAATCAATCCTAAATATTTATTGGAAGGACTGATGCTGAAGCTGAAGTTCCTGTTCTTTGGCCACCTGATGTGGCCATTCTAATTAGGTTTTCATTAGAAAAGACTCTGATGCTGGGAAACATTGAAAGCAGGAGAAGAAGGGGGGTGACAGAGAATAAGATGGTTGGATGGCATCATTAACCCAATGGATACGAGTTTGAGCAAGCTCCAGGAGATAGTGAAGAACAGGGATGCCTGACAGTCCATGGAGTTGCAAAGAGTCAGACAGGACTGAGCTACTGAACAACAATCCTTGGTAATATCACTTGCTTTGACATTTTATTTGACTGACATTAACATAACCACTTGAGCTTTTTTTCTTTTGATTAATGTTAGCACGTATATCCTTCCTGATCTCTTATGGGTTGGATTGTGTCCTCCCCAAGAGATAGGGTCTTTACAGAGTTAAAATGAGGTTCAATATGACTGATATTCTTATAATAAAAAAATATCAGACACAAAGATAGGTATGTACTGAGGGAAAATGATGTGAAGAACACAGGAATAGGCAGAATGCCACGTGAAGATGAAAGGAAAGATTGCTCTTATGGAGCTGTAAGCCAAGGAATGCCAAATTTTCCAGTCACCATAAGAAAGTAGGAGGAGGCATGAAAGGATGTTTCTAAGAGTTTCAGACGAAGTATAATCCTGCTAACAAATTACTTGCAGAGTTTAGTCTCTAGAAGTATGGGATAATAAATTTCTGTTGTTTTGTCACCCAAATCTTAGTACTTTGTATAGATGCTTCAGCAAATTAACATACACCCTATTAACTTTTAATATATGCATATATTTATATTTACAGTGAGTTTTAACTAGGAAGCATATAGTTAAAATTTTCTTTTATTTATCCTATATGACAATCTTTGACTTTAAATTAGGACTTTTAGGCCATTGCATTTAAAGAAATTATTGCTATGTGTAGAGTTAAGTCTGTCAGTTGCTATTTATTTATTTCTCTAATGTGCTCTTTGTTTTGTTTCTTATTTTTTGTATCATTTTGGATTAATTGAATGTTTTAAAGGTACCATCTTATCTCTTTTGTTGCCGTATTGTATGGGACTCTTTGTTTTATTATTTTAGTGGTTGTTTTATGATATATATTAGTCTTTTCTTTTTAAGCACCTACACAAAATGTTAACTCAATAAAGAAATGTATAACCAAACAGTAGAAAGAGGTGATTTTTAGGACAACATCATTATATATGTTGATTAAATCATGACTTTGGCTTAAAAGTTTTAACATTTCAATGAAGTTAAAGAATGCTCATATTGTGTTATATGTCATTGTAAGTAGGCAAAACCACTAATAACCTGTTGGTCTTATTTCTATGATATTAAACAGCCAAATGGATCTAAGCCTTTCAGTTGGAGTGGAGGGTGTTTTTCCTGGTTAACTTGTTTCGTGGACTAGAGACACCCAGATTTTTACATTTCATGTATAGTTGTCAATGTTTAATTTTTGCAGGTATTGGTATTTTTAAAATATCATTTACTATCACATAGTTCACAAAGAAAGTATGTTTGGACACCAAAAACATGCAGAGGATATTACTTCAGAAAAAAAAAACATCTCTTTGAATTAAATAAACTAATGTTTATGTTTCTCCTCACTATATTATCCTTAGTTTTCTCTGTACCAAAAATATAAATTCATATGTAATTATGTGATCTTTGAAGATATCATTTAGAGAAAAAAAATCATATAATTGATTTCAGTCCTCCATATTTTAAGAAATGTATTCATTCCATTTGATGAGATTGCCTAGGAGCATAAGTTTTATATTTCAGAGAGATTATCATTGTGACCTTGATTATGTCCTTGGAAGAACTGAGAGGTGAAATCATATTTTCCTCTCTGATCATTGTCAGTGTAACAATCTCTTTATCTTCATTCTGCCCACCGCCTTCTGTGATAGAAGGTATTGTTTTACCCATATGGTGAAGTTTCAAATGAGGATACGTTTGGCACTTGGTGGATAAAGGAGAATTTCAAACATATAGAGAAAGGAGTTAAACAATATAAACTTGACTTGATTTTAATGTTGGCTAGAATATGCTTTCCTCAAGAATAATTTAGAAACTATGGTATATATTGAACTGATCCTAGACTTAGACTGCTTAATAGAATTAAGTGCAAAATACTTTGTGCTTTCAATATCTGTATTAATTGCTTAAAGCTTTTGAGTTTGAAGGGTAAAAAGGATAAACTAGCTATCTTTCGTGTTTTATATTCACAGTTGGTTGCCTTTGCTAGATTTTAAACAATATTCTAAGGGAAAGACAATCAGACTCTCCAGAACAGCATACACTAGTAATTCTTAGAATTTGGATGGGAGTGAAGCACAAAATCAAAGGCTTGTCTACACGATTTCCGGGCTCAGATGGAGATTTCAGCTTTCTTTCTTTTTTCTAAACTATGTGCAACATTTAGCTTTCTGTAGTAAAAGTCATTATTTTATGGCCTTTGGAAAGAACACTGCTTTCTAAAGCTTTCTCTGGCACTAAAAATATGTAACAAAGCAGTTAATGAATGTCAGCAATATAAAATGTTGCAAACTAGAAAAGCAGGAAAAATAAGTTCTGAGTTTTCAGTTGTCAAAAATACATTATTTCTGAAGCTATATTTTGGCAGTTATCTTGGCAGCAGTCTGTTATATATATGCATACATATATATGTATAAACATTAATATCTTTCACAATTCAAAACTTGCATTTCTATACAGCAGTTAGGTAAATCACTGAAATAATTTAATGCACACATACCCATAGACTCAACCACATATACACAAAAATCTGTTTTAATCAGTTATTTTGACTTTCTGTTGGTGTTTAATAGGCATTTCTGAAGTCTGGAAGAATTGATAGATAAACAGTACATTATTTCAAGTTATGATGGTAGGAATAAACATCCATGACAGTTAAATTAGCCTGTGTCACTTCCATTGCTGGAGTATAAAGACAAACCCATAGATAAGTTAAAAAAGATTATAAGGGCCATTAAAATTAAAATCAAAATAATAAGTGCATTCAAAGGAGAAACTCTGCAATGGGATTTGCAGGATGAATTATTTAGGACAAATTGACAAGGGACAACAGGCTTGCACTGAACTTGAAATATTTCTTTTTGAGTAAGTCACTGCTTGGTATAATGCTATTTCTATAATGCTATTTCTATACATGGGCTATTGAGCAACATTCTCATATTGCCTGAAGCAAGGAGTGCATTGAAGTAGGAATATGCCTTTCCAATAGCCTAAAATCTTCCTGCACTGTGTAAAAACAGTTTAGTCTGTAAGAATACTCGCAGTATTAATAGTCACAATATTAATAGAACCATATAATAATATGCTTCCTTTTGAATGTATTATTTAATTTAATCCTGGAAATAAGCTTTAGAAATACCCCTGATTTTCATTATTCTTGGTAGTTATGTTCCCTAAAGTCTCTGTGAAAACTGAGTTAGTGAGTACTGACTTATTGTTCCTCAGCAAAATACACGTTTAGATTCTCAGTCAAAAGTTTTTCATCGACCAAGCAATACATAGCCTTGTTTTATTTGTGTCTCTGTTTAAAGACTACTTATGTAATATTGCTGATTTATTAACATTGATCTCATGGCCAACAGCATTACGAATCATGTCTGAATGAGGCTTATCTAACATACTATTTTTCTCACTAATTATTACATATTCAAGACTTCTTTTGCTTAAGAACACTAGATATCTTTTCAGCATTATACTTGAGGGCATTTTAAATAGAAAAATCACCAACAAAAAGCAAAAAAAAAAATGTAGAAAATGTGGCACTAAATAGACCATGAAAAGGAACCTTGCTTACATGATGAGAGTTGAAACGTAAAGGTAGATCATCACCTTGTTGAGACTTGGCTGGGAACACATGCGTCATCAGGTGATTTAAACTGTTTTTGCCACACTTTGCATGTCCATAAATGACCATAAAATCATCATTAATCTTGATTTAGGGATTATAAATAAATTTTAATGAGTAGGTAAATTTGCAAATATGTAATCTATGAATAGTGAGGATCATTTTTTAGATACAAATTATTGCCATGAGGAAGCAAAGGTTCAGAGAAGATGAATAACTTACCTATGGTCAACTGCTAGTGGGATGATGGATCTAAGTATTCAGGCCCAAATTTAACTCCAAAGTTTATGCTCCTAAACACCTAATACTGGGCAGTCCCAAAATTGCAAAAGAATAGGATGAGGAGGCCACTTTCTACCCCCAAAATACAACAAAAGATCACCTGCATATGGAGCAAATTCCACAAAACAATTTCTGAACACTGGTGGAGGACCCCAGAAACCCAGAAAAGCAAACCAATATCTTCAAAATGAGGCAGGACAAAAGATAAAGACAAAAAGAAAGACAAATAATTTAGGGACAGAGACCCATCCTGGAGAGGGAGTCGTGAAGGAGGGGAAGTTGCCACACATTAGGAAACCTGGTTACAGATAGGGTCAGTGGGGAGCTTTGGAATCTCAGAGGCAGCATAACCAAAAAATATATAAATTACCACAGAATTCTTGCTGAACATCAATTACCAACCAAGAAATGGCTCACACACTCACATCTGCCCACAGCAAGTTGGGGCTGGTATGGAGGAATGGACTGCATCATCAGTCCTTAGGGTAAGGACCAGAGTTGAAAGCTCTGAGGACACTAATGTGACATAACAATTCAAACCATGGGAACACCAGAGAGACAAACAAAGGACTTTTCCCACTGGAAGGGGAATGCTGCAATTGTGACCCCTGGCACGCTCACAGAACAGAGGATCATGGCCTAGCAAATACCAAAGCAGAGCAAGCCAGCAGTCATTCACAGCGTACCCATAGACAGAGAAGCAGGTGAATGACAGTCAGAGGCAGAAGAAAAAGGGTCTCTGGAATCTCTGCTCCAGAGACTGCATCTCCCAAAAAGCTGTGAGCAGGCTACAGTTACTAACCTCATCTTTCTGGGATCCTGGATGGTTCATATCAGCCAGGAGTGTCACAGCCTGAGACTAGCTCCCCTAAGGAGACACATGACCCATCTGGGACTGTGCCCTTATGGTACACCTGGGAGACTGAGCAGCTTGGACCTCGGAAGTGCACACTGCCTTGGACTGTGGCAAATCCAGTGTGGTCCACCTACACTGGAGTTCTGGCTGTAAGCTCTCCCCATACAGGCCAGCAATGTTTGTTTGCAGGGTTCCTCCCTCTGCACATTAGAACTGAGCAAGTGAGCCCAAATAAGTGGCCAATTTTATCCCTACATGTCAGGGTGGAGATGACACACTGAAGAAACTTGTAAGCAGAGGAGGCCAACCTAAGCAAAGAGAAAAAGGAGGAGCCACCTCAGAAGTGGCAGGTGCAGCAGCTTAAAATTCTGCAGTTAAGCTGAGATTACATTTGAGGGGTAACTGTAGACTTTGAGAAAAAGAGCAAGCTGGAACAAGGGATTATCTGACACTGAACTGACTCCACAATGTTCACAATACCTCCAGCAAAATTCCTGAAGTTCCTAGATATATTTTTTATTATTACTTTTAATTTAAAAATTTTATTATTCTTAATTTCATTTAATTTTTAATTTTTATTTTTTATCTTTCTTTCTTTCTTCCTCATCCTCTTTTTCTTTTTTCCCTCATACTTTTCTAATATGATTCTTTCTTACTCCTTTAACTTTTACTGTTTATATTTTACTATTGCCTTTCTAAAAAAAGTTATTATTAAATAAAGTCAATATTTTTTAAAAAATTTGCATTCCATTTTTATATTGTACTTTTGAGAGTCTAATCTCTATTCTATGCTTTTATTTTTTTGCTTTTTGATATTTGTTATTAATTTTGTGCCTCCAAGAGTCTAATTTTTCGTATTCATTTTTACTTAGGGGTTTTATTACTGACTTGATTATTCTCTTCCCTTTTAACTCTTCCTATTCTCCTTTATCTTCCTCTTGCCTCTTCTCTTCTTTATATAACTCTGAGTCTCTTTGGGTATTCCTGGCTGTGGAGAGTTGTTTCACCATTAATCTAGGGGTTTTGTTTTATGTGCCATGTGTGTGGATGTCTTGATGCTACTGTAAGAGGAGCACCAAAACCCAGAGGCAGGAGGCTCAACTCCAGAACTCTGGGCCATCACAGAACTCCTGAACCCAGGGAACATAAATAAGATCCCACTTAAAAACCCCATACCTACACTGAAACGAAGCTCCACCCAAGAGCCAACTGCCTCCAATGCAATACATCAATGTTAATTCAGCAAAACTGGAACACAATACTGAACATTAAAAAACAGTCTACCCAAAGCCATACCAAACCCACAGACATCCCAAAACTCACTAATGGACACTGCATTGCCTTCCAGAGAGACGAGATCCACCTCCATCTACCAGAAGACAGATACAAGTTCTCCCAACCATGAAACCTTCACAAGCCACTGATCCAACCCCATCCACAGGAAAAAGTCTCCACAATTAGGAGGAATGATGACCTTCCAGCCTGCAGAAAGGAGACTACAAACACAGCAAACTAAACAAAATGAAAAGCAGAGATATATCCAGCAGGTGAAGGAAAATGATAAAAACCCACCAAACCAAACCAAAGACCAAGAGATAGGGAGTCTACCTGGAAAATAATTCAGAATAATGATAGTAAAGATGATCCCAAGTCGTGAAAACAAAATGGGGTTACAGATAAATAGACTAGAGACACAGATTGAGAAGATGGAAGAAATGTTTAACAAGGACAGAAGAAATAAAGAATAAAAGGAGAAATAAAGAATAGCCAATCAGTAATGAGCAATGCAATAACTGAGATTAAAAACACTCTGGAGGGAACCAACAGTATTTAATTTAGGCAGAAGAAAGGCCAAGTGAGCTGGAATATAGAATGGTGGAAATAAATGAAACAGAGCAGAAATAAGAAAAGAAAAAAAGAATAAAAAGAAACGAGGACAGCCTCAGAAACCTCTGGGACAATGTTAAGCACCGACAACATTTGAACCATAGGCGTCCCAGAAGGAGACAAAAGGAGAAGGCATGAAAGAATATTTGAGGAGGTAATAATCAAAAACTTCCCAAAAGTGGAGAAGGAAATAACCACTCAAGTCCAAGAAGCCCAGAGAGTCCCATACAGGACAAACCCAAGGCAAACATGCCAATGCACATATTAATCAAAGTAACAAAAATTAAACACAAAGAGAACATATTAAAAGCAGCAAAGGAAAAGAAACAAATAACATACACAGGGATCCCCATAAGGTTAACAGCTGATCTTTCAACAGAAACTCTTCAGGCCAGAAGGGAATGACAGAATATACTTAAAGTGATGATTAAGGAAAACCTACAACTAAGATTAGTCTACCCAGTGAAGATCTCATTCAGATTTGAAAGAGAAATCAAAAGCTTTACAGACAGGCAAACGCTGAAAGAATTTGGCACCACCAAACTAGCTCTTCAACAAATGCTAAAGGATCTTCTCTAGACAGGAAACAGAAAAGGTTTATAAAAACAAATCCAAAACAATGAAGTAAATAGTAACAGGATCATACTTACCAATAATTGCCTTAAACACAAATGGGATAAATACTCCAACCAAAAGACAAAGATTGGACAAATGGACACAAAAATAAGACCCCTATATATGTTGTCTACAAGATACCACCTCAAAACTAGGTACACATACAAAATGACAGTGAGGGACTGGAAAAAGATATTTCATGCAAATGGAGGCCAAAAGAAAGTAAGAGTAACAATACTCATATCAGATAAAATAGACTTTATTTATTTATTTATTTTTTTTACTTTATTGTGTTGGTTTTGCCATACATTGACATGAAACGGCCATGGGTATACACATGCTCCCCCTCCAGAACCACCCTCCCTCCTCCCTCCCAATTCCCTCCCCCTGGGTCATCTCAGTGCACCAGCCCCGAGCATCAACCCTAAGCTGGCAATTGATTTCACATATGATAATTAACATGTTTCAATGCCATTCTCCCATATCATCCCACCCCTGCCCTCTTCCACAGAGGGACAAAGAAGGACACTACATAGTGATCAAGGGAGCAATTCAAGAAAAAGATATAACAATTATATATGCACCCAACATAGGAACATCTCAAAACATAAGGCAAATGCTAACAACTATGAAAGAGGAAATTGAAATTGAGAGACAGTAACACAATGATAGTGGGGGACTTTAAAACCCCCCATACCAATGGACAAACTATCCAAACAGAAAACTAAGAAGGAAGCACAAGCTTTAAAAGATACATTAGACCACTTAGACCTAATTGATATCTACAGGTCATTTCACCCCAAAACAATGGATTTCCCATTTTCTTCTCAAATCCACATGGAATATTATCCAGGATAGATAGCATCCTGGGCCACAAATCTAGCCTTGATAAATTTTTTAAAAATGAAATCATTTTAAGCATCTTTTCTGATCACAAGTTTGCAAGATTAAATATCAATGAAAGGGGATAAAAGCTTTAAAACATACAAACATGAGGTTAAACAACATGCTTCTGAATAACCAACAAATCACTGAAGAAATCAAAAAGGAAATCAAAATATGTATAGAAACAAATGAAAATGAAAACATGACAACCCAAAACCTATGGCACTCAGTAAAATCAGTGCTAAAAGGAAAATTCATAGCAATACAAACCTACCTCAGGAAAGAAGAGAAACATTACATAAACAAATGAGCTTTACACCTAAAGCAACCAGAGAAAGAAGAACAAAAAAAATCCAAAAATAGTAGAAGAAAAGAAATTATAAAAATCAGAACAGAAATAAATGAAAAAAAATGAAGGTGACTGTAGCAAAGATAAAAAAAAAACCCTATAAGTTGGTTCTTTGAGAAGATAAACAAAATAGAAAAACCATTAGCCAGACTCATCAAAAAAGGGGGGGGGATGAATCAAATCAATACAATTAGAAATGAAATGGAGAAGTTGCAACAGAAAACACAGAGATACAATGATCATAAGAGACTACTATGAACAACTATATGCCAATAAAATAGACAACTTGGAAGAAATGAACAGATTCTTAATAAAGTATAACCTTCTAAACCTGAGGAATAAATAGCAAATCTGAACAGACCAATCACAAGAATGGAAATTGAAATTATAATAGAAAATCTTCCAAAAAAAAAAGCTCAGGGCCAGATGGCTTCACAGGTGAATTCTGCTGAAAACTTAGAGAAGAGCTAACACCTATGCCAAACAAACTCTTCCAGAAAATTTCAGAGGAAAGAAATCTCCCAAACTTGTCCTAAAAGGCTAGCATCACCCTGATACCAAAACCAGACAAAAATGCCACAAAAAAGAAAACTACAGTGCTATATCACTGATGAACATAGATGCATAAATCCTCAACTAAATTTTAGCAAACAGAATCCAACAACATATTAAAAAGATCATATCTCATGAACTACTGGACTTTATTCCAAGGATACAAAGATTCAATATTTGCAAATCAGTGTTATACACCATATTAACAAATTGAAAGAAAAAAGAACATATGATTATTTCAATAGATGGAGAGAAAGCCTTTCACAAAATTCAATACCAATTTATGATAAAAACTTTCCAGAAAATGTGCATAGAAGGAACATACCTCAGCATAATAAAAGCCATATATGAAAAACCCACAGAAAACATAATCTTCAATGGTGAAAATGGAAAACATTTCTTCTAAAATCAGAAACAAGACAAGGGTGCTCACTCTCACCAATAGTATTCAACATAGTTTTGGAAGTCCTAGCCTCAGCAATCAGAGAAGATAAAGAAATAAAAAGAATCCAGATTGCAAAAAAGAATAAATAAAATTCTAACTGTTTGCACATGACATAATCCTCTACATAGAAAACCCTCAAGATCCCACCAGAAAATAATTAGAGGTAATCAATGAACATAGTAGAGTTGTAGGATATAAAATTAATACACAGAAATCCCTTGGATTCCTATACATTGACAATGAGAAATCAGAAATTAAGGAAACAATTCCACTCACAATTGAAATGGAAAGGATAAAATACTTAAGAATAAATTTACCTAAAGAAATAAAAGACCTGTATTCAGAAAACTGTTAAACACTGATGAAGGAAATCAAAGATGACACAAATAGATGGAGAAATATACCATGTTATTGGATTGGAAGAATCAATATACTGAAAATGAGTATACTCCCCAATTTCAGCTCAGTTCAGTTCAGTAGTGCCGTCATGTACAGCTCTTTGTGACCCAATGAATCGAAGTATACCAGGCTTCCCTGTCCACCAGCAACTCCCATAGTTTACTCAAACTCATGTCCACTGAGTCAGTGATACCATCGCACCATCTCATCCTCTGTAGTCCCCTTCTCCTCCTGTCATCAATCTTTCACAGGACTGGGGTATTTTCAAATGAGTCAGTTCTTCACATCAGGTGGCAAAAGTATTGGAGTTTCCATTTCAGCATCAGTCCTTCCAATGAATATTCAGGACTGATTTCCTTTAGGATGGATTGGTTGGATCTCCTTGCAGTCCAAGGAACTCTCAAGAGTCTTCTCCAACACCACAGTTCAAAAGCATCAATTCTTTGGTGCTCAGCTTTCTTTATAACCCAACTCTCACATCCATACATGACTACTGGAAAAACCATAGCTTTGACTAGATGGACTTTATTAGCAAATAAGGTCTCTGCATTGTGATAAGCTTTCTAGGTCGGTCATAACTTTTCTTCCAAGGACCAAGCGTCTTTTAATTACATGGTTGCAGTCACCATCTGCAGTAATTTTGGAGCCCTCAAAAATAAAGTCTGTCATTGTTCCCACTGTTTCCTGATCTATTTGCCATGAAGTAATGGGACCAGTTGCCGTGATATTACTTTTCTGAGTGTTTAGTTTTAAGCTAACTTTTTCACTCTCCTCTTTCATTTTCATTAAGAGGCTCTTTAATTTTCCTTCACTTTCTGCCATAAGAGCTGTGTCATCTGCATATCTGAGGTTATTGATATTTCTCCCAGCAATCTTGATATCAGCTTGCATTTCATCCAGTCCAGCATTTCTCATGATGTACTTTGCATATAAGTTAAATAAGCAGGGTGACAATATACAGCCTTGACCTACTCCTTTCCTGATTTGGAATCAATCTGTTGTACCACGTTCAGTTCTAACTTTTGCTTCTTAACCTGCATACAGATTTTTCAGGAGACAGGTCAGGTGATCTGGTATTCCCATCTTTTTCAGAATTCTCCACAGTTTGTTGTGATCCACACAGGCAAAAGCTTTAGCCTATTCAATAAAGCAGATATAGGTGTTTTTCTGGAACTCTCTTGCTTTTATCATGATCCAGTGGATGTTGGCAATTTGATCTCTGATTCCTCAGCCTTTTCTAAATTCAGCTTGAATCTCTGGATGTTCACGGTTCACAAATTGTTGAAGTCTGGCTAGGGAAATTTTGAGCATTAGTTGCTAGCATGTAAGATGAGTTCAGTTGTGCAGTAGTTTGAGCACTCTGTGGCATTGCCTTTCTTTGGGATTTGAATG
>ML660681.1:2411077-2437398 GCA_007570785.1 Antilocapra americana | reverse complement strand
CCTCTGGCCACCGCTGAGTTTTCCAAATTTGCTGACATATTGAGGGCAGCACTTTTACAGCATCATCTTTTAGGATTTGAAATAGCTCAGCTGGAATTCCATCACCTCCACTAGCTTTGTTCATAGTGATGCTTCCTAAGGTTGACTTCACATTCTTAGATGTCTGACTCTAGGTGAGTGATCACACCATCGTGATTATCTGGGTCATGAAGACCTTTTTTAAATATAGTTCTTCTGTGTATTCTTGCCACCTCTTCTTAATATCTTTTGCTTATGTTATGTCCATATCATTTCTGTCCTTTATTGAGCCCATCTTTGCATGAAATGTTCCCTTGGTATCTCTAATTTTCTTGAAAATATCTCTAGTCTTTCCCATTCTATTATTTTCCTCTATTTCTTTGCATTGATCATTGAGGAAGGCTTTCTTATCTCTCCTTCCTATTCTTTGGAACTCTCCATTCAAATGGGTATATCATTCCTTTTCTCCTTTGCCTTTCACTTCTCTTCTTTTAATAGCTGTTTGTAAGCCCTCCTCAGACAACCATTTTACCTTTTTGTGTTCTTTTTATTGGGGATTGTCTTGATCATTCCTCCTGTACAATGTCACAAACCTCTGTCCATAGTTTTTCAGGAACTCTATCTGTAACATCTAATCCCTTGAGTATATTTGTCATTTTCACTGTTTAGTCGTAAGGCATTTGATTTAGGTCATAGGTGAATAGTCTAGTGGTTTTCCCTACTTTATTCAATATAAGTCTGAATTTGGCAGTAAGGAGCTCATGATCTGAGCAACAGTCAGCTTTTCAATGCAAGCCCTATCATGTTACCAATGATATTTTTGCAGAACTAGATCTCACAATTTATATGGAAGCATAAAAGAGCCCAAATAGTCAAAGCAAATCTTAATAAAGAATAATGGAACTGGAGGAATCAACCTTCCTATCTTTAGACTATATTAAAAATCTATAGTCATTAAGACAGTGTTGTATTGGCACAAAGACAGAAATATAGATCAATGGAACAAAATAGAAAGTCCAGAGATAAATCCATGCACCTATGGGCACCTTATCTTTGACAAAAGAGGCAAAAATATACAATGGAGAAAAGACAGTCTCCTCAAAACTGGTCCTGGGAAAAATGAATTAACGACCTAAATGTATGATCATAAACTTTAACGTTCTTAGAAGAAAACATAGGAAATAAAAGTTCACAGGAAAACATTTATGTCACTTGATGACATAAATCAAAGCAAGATCTCCTATGACCCACCTTTCAGAATAATGGAAACAAAAACAAAAATAAACAAATGGGACCTAATTAAACTTAAAAGCTTTTGCACAGTGAATGAAAATACAAGCAAGGTGAAAACACAGCCCTCAGAATGGGAGAAAATAATAGCAAACAAAACAACTGACAAAGAATTAATCTCCAAAATATATAAGCTGCTCATGCAACTAAATACCAGAAAAACTAACAACCCAATCAAAAATTGGGCAAAAGATCTAAAGAGACATTTCTCCAAAGAAGACATACAGATGGCTAATAAACACATGAAAAGGTGTTCAACACCACTCATTATTAGCAAAATGCCAATCAAAACTACAATGAGGTATTGTCTCACACTGGTCAGAGTGGCCATCATCAAAAAAAAATACATATTAACAATAAATGCTGAAGAGAGTTTGTACAAAAGGGTACACTCTTACAGTGCTGGTTGGAATGCAAACTGGTACAGCCACTCTGGAGAACAGTCTGGAGATTCCTTAAAAAACTGGGAATAGAACTGCCATCCAACCCAGCAATCCCACTGCTGGGCATACACGCTGAGAAAACCAGAATTGAAAGAGACCACATGTACCCCAATGTTTATTGCATCACTATTTACAATAGCTAGAGTATGGATGCAATGTAGATGTCCATTGGCAGATGAATGGATAAGGAAGTTGTGGTACATATATACAATGGAATATTAATCAGTTATAAAAAAGAATGCATTTGAGACTGTTCTAATGAGGTGGATGAACCTGGAGTCTATTGTACAGGGTGAAGTAAGTCAGAAAGAGAAAAACTAATACTTTATATTAATGCATATATATGGAACTTAGAAAGATGGAACCAATGATCCTATATGCAAGGCAAAAAAGGAGACACAGATGTAAAAAACAGACTTTTGGATTCAATGAGAGAAAGTGAGGGTGGGATGATTTGGGAAAATAGAATTGAACCATGTGCATTACTATATGTAAAATAGACAGCCAGTGCAAGCTTAATGCATAAAGCAGGACACCCAAAGCCAGTGCTCTGGGACAACCCAGAGCGATACTATGGGGAGGAAGGTGGGAAGGGGGTTCAGGGTGGGGGAGACACATGCACATCTGTCACCAATTTATGTTGATGTATAGCACAACTATCACAATATTCTAAAGTAATTATCCTCCAATTAAAATAATTATCTAATTAAAACCCTAATGCCAATTATTATCCATATCACTCAAAGATCAATATAACAGTAATGTGTATAAATGAGCTTCTTTACATTGCTTGCTGAGCTGTGTGTGGGTTATAGTTAATATATTTGCAAAACTTCTTCATAGATACATTATTACCAGAACTAGAGCTCATAGCATTCTATGTGTTAAAGCAGATGTGAGCAGAGAAAGGGGGCATAGGCCAAACGGCAGGAAACCACATATTTTTTTAGTAACAGTGGTCCTTGAACAGACAAAGAAAAGCGGGAACCTTCAGACTGACAGGAAATCACATATTTTGGGGTGATAAGTGTCCAGAAGAAAGATGGGGAAAGGCAGGAAATCTTCTGCATCTGAATATAATCCATTGCTTATTATGCTCTCATTACTATAAAATTAGCCATGTAGGCAAGAAGTTCTCATCATGAACCAATGTCATGACACTTCTAATCAAGACTAAATAAGGACAAAAATTCTTTAAGCCTGAACCAAAAAGGAAGCCCACCAGTTTATTCTCTACCAGTCACTAATATATCCTTCATATCATATCATATCATACCATAGAGAGACTATATTAGTGATTGGTAGAGCATAAACTTGAAGAGGGTAACAAGTATGGTGGCAGAAAAAACTGGATATATAGGCATGGGTCAGATAGAAGGATAAAAACTTGCACATGTATCTAGGAATGGTTAGTAGTCTTGAAGATACATTGAGGGTCACTGATTAAAAATATTGATATTCAAACTTCACTCTTAGAGATGACTCACTTGAGCTGGAATGAAATCCATATACCCTTGCTTTTCCAAGGCCTTCTCATGTATCACCCAAGGCTGATCTAGAATAGTCGAGGTCTTTTGAGTGTCTACAAGTTCAGTTGAGATCAGCACTTGTAACACTCAATAGGTATTTACACTTTCACAAGGGTTCTCTTTTCCCTACATCCTCCCCAACACTTGTTACTTATCTTTTTGCTCTCTGCTTGCTCTGATGAAACCAGCTGTCATGTTTTGAACTATTCCATGAGGAGACCCATGTCAATAAACTGAGAGAAGACTTTGGCCTACAGCCAGGGAGGAATTTAAGCCCTAAGACCAGGGACTCTGAAGTAACTGATTTTGGCCAACAATCACATGACTGAATTTGGCAGCAGACCCTTCAACACACTCACGTCCAGCCTTGAGACGACTTCATCCCCTGCCCACAATTTTAACTGGAGCCTTGTGAGAAACCCTGAGGCAGAGGAACCACCCAAATCATGTACCGATTCCTGATCCTTAGAAACTGAGAGATACTAAATATTTGTTTTCAGTCACTAGGTTTTGAGACAATGTTTTTTTATGTAGTAGAGATAAATAGTACACAGTTCCACCATGATATGAACTTTACATTTTAACAAAATAAGGAAGAAGTCAACTTAAGTGTTTGACAGTGCCATAGAATTAGACATAGTGTTATCTGTGAATTCCACAGACTCTTAAACCATCTCCAAGTTTCTTTTGAACAGTTGTCAGTGTTTGAATAATTTATTACCTGGGCATGATCTTGTATGGTTAAAAAAAAAGAATGCTTAATCTGTACTTTTCTCAAAGGCAGTGCAATTTTAATTCATTAATGTGAAATTGAAAACTTAGGACTTTTTTACATTAATATTTTCACATTTCAAACTGAACATTATTTTGAGACATCAATATCATATTTGATAATTTCATAGTATTGTGCCCATAAGTGATTACATATATTCTATTTTCTTAATAAATTTTCTATATCACCACACCATAAAAGAAAAACCTTTCTTACTTTATCTTAATCTGATATTATACACAGCTGTTAAAGGTACCATTCTATAATCTGATCCTTAGCAAATATGTTGTTACTAACATGATAACTGTATGTTTATATTTGATGAGAAATGCATTTACTTTTATCATTTTATTATCATAAGTAACATTGAGCACAGAATATGCTTATTCCAATAAAACCCAATATATGAAAGGTTTTTAAATGCCCACAATAAAGAGAAATGTAGAAAAATCCTCAGCTACTGATTTAGCTACCATTTTAGATTAGCCTTTTGAAAAGAGCTATTAAGTAGTAAACTGAATGGAATTATATTTCACCTTTTTTGGTACTACCTCTTAACCTATGGTGGAGTTAATGATAAGAAGGCAAATAACCATAAAAGTGGGAGCCAGGAAGAACATTATTGAGGATTGATAAATATTAATCTGAATATCCTGAATTAATTGAACTTGGGTCTTCTGCTTTGCAGGCAGATTCTTTACCAACTGAGTTATCAGGGAAGCCCAATCTGAGTGGCTCTATCCTGAATAATGGAGACGGCAAGAGCAACCCACTCCAATCTCTTGCCTGGAAAATCCCATGGATGGAGAGGAGTCGCTAAGAGTTGGACACCACTGAGTGACTTCATTTTCACTTTTCACTTCCATGCATTAGAGAAGGAAATGGCAACCCACTCCAGTGTTCTTGCCTGGAGAATCCCAGGGTCAGCGGAGCCTGGTGGGCAGCAGCAGCATCCTGAATAATTAGGAATTTACTGAGTTTGGATTGAGCTACTTTTCCCACTTAGAGTACAATCATCAGTGATTATTTATATCAGAATTTGCACTCCAATGCTTTTAAAATAATTTTCAATCTTCCCAGCCAGTGTCCTTTCCCTGGACTAACCATGAATGCTGTCAAAGTCAATTAGGGAACATTTCTTAAAAACCTGGCTCTCTCCTATTCTGTTATGTATAATTTGCATTTGGAAACTATCACCTGCATAACATTAAAATACTGTGCACCACCCCCCCGTCAAAAAAAGAACAACTATGTCTTATTGTGGGCTTCCCTGGTGGCTTAGCTGGTAAAGAATCTGCCTGCAATGTGGGAGACTTGGCTTTGATCTCTGGATTGGGAAGATCCCCTGGAGAAGGGAAAGGCTACCCACTCCATTATTTTGACCTGAAGAATTCCATGGACTGTATCTTCCATGGACTGTATCTTCCATGGGGTCACAAAGAATTGGACACGGCCGGGTGATTTTCACTTCACTTCACTTCATGTCTTACTGTATTTCTTTTTCAGTATGTTTTGAATTTCATTTGTTCCATGAAACACTATAATATGAGGATCAGAAACTATGGGGTCTAGAAGGAGAGTTTTTATATAGACTAATCATCTTGAGCCCAAGTCCATAGCTGCAACAGAGTGAGAATTTTTCAAGAGCTGGATTATTAATAAACCATCCAAATGGCTGGCATCTATAACTTTCTTGTTCAATTTCAAGCACATAAAAAAGCTTAAGATGATACTACTTGGAGAATGACCTTTATCAAACAAATAATTCAGGTCTTTGATATTGGTATTGTATTGCAGAATTTTCTTAACATTTCTGTGAGTTTTTCTCAGTATTATATAATTTACCTTAGCTTTGGGAATTCATGAAGTCAATTTTATATCCTTATAGCAGGTAAAATTTGAAAAGTTCTATGTGACCTACCATGAGCCACATAAATTCCATATGTGGAATATCATAAATTCAATATGTGTTTCTACCAAAAAACACATGAAAGAAGTTAATGTAGATGATGGGGAAATGATTCATCTAATAAATTGTTTCTGGGATCTTTTAATTCTGCTCTTTTCCCTCACCCTTTCCCACTTTAGCAAAACCCCAAAGATAAGCATACCAACCATAATATCCAGTTTCACCATTGAATACAAAAAGAAACATTTGCATAGATGTAGTAATCATGCTCTTAATTCCTTGTACCAGAAACTGGATTTTCCATTTTATATTGCAGTGTTACTCAACTGTTTTTTCCCCATTGTTGTTGTTCAGTCACTAAGCAATGTCCAATTCTTTGCAACACTATGGACTGAAGCATGCCAGGGTTCCCTGTCCTTCACTATCTCCCAGAGTTTGCTCAAACTCATATCCATTGAATCAGTGATGCCATCCAACCATCTCATCCTCTGGCTTCCTAAAGACATGTTTATATATTTTTTCATAATTACCACCACTCATGAAATGTTAATACTCTAGACATATATCTGTTTATGTGCTATGGCCTTTTAGAGGACCACAAACTCTTGTGATATCAAATATATTTTGGCCCCTAAGAACTCTTTAGGAATATATCACCCCTGTTGAGAATGTATGGTAAAGTGTCTTTTACATATGGATCAATATGGTAGATCCTTGTGCCCTATTGCTACAGACTTTCTGATACAGCCTTAAGGTTTCTGTAGCAAATTATGGTTTCCATGCTGTTCTTATTAAATATCATTTACCCTCCCTTACCAAATCAAAGCATCACCCAAGTCACCCAAGCAAATATAACTGACTCTAATGGACTCATCATGAGTATGTATTCAATCATTTTGTTTACTTAAAATCGCTAATACAAGAGGCAGTGAATATTTTAAAGTAAGTGTATTTGTTGGAAAATTAGATAAACAGCTGAAGGTTTTTAAAAATCCCAATTTATGTTATCCTATCACCATGATCATCATAAGGGTTCATTATAAATGAATATGAAGTATTATTGTGTTTGTTCTCCCACTTTAACAAATCTCTTTTAAAAGACAGCCAAGCAAAAGAGCCCAGTATGATAACCAACTAGAATATTTCGTGTTTGTTTTCCAGTACAGGGAGTAGAGTATTTTTCTTTCTTTCTGTTTAGCCAGAGTTGCTTAAATGATTATAAAATAACATTCATGTTCAATATCCACTATGTTATTTCATATACAATACTTGATCAGAAGGAAATACTTGAAACCTAATAGAATTCAGGCTTGTAATGGTTTTCTGGAGTGCAATGCCTGAGTAAATATAATAGTTGGATACCAATATACATGTTAAAAGAAGGAAAGCCAGAAATGACAGCCTAATTGTAGAATTTTAATTAAATATTATTTAAAGGTATCTGGGTCACTGTTTCACATTGCTTAGATGTATATATGAAGGAAAGATGATGTGCAAGATACTACATTTCTATTTTGGCTAGTAACTCTTAAAATATAGTAATATTCAAAACTGTATAAAAGAATGCAAACTTCAACAATAAGTGAACCTTGAACTTTAAGATGTTCAAGCTGGTTTTAGAAAAGGCAGAAGAAACAGAGATCAAATTGCCAACATCCGCTGGATCACCAAAAGAGTAAAAGAGTTCCAGAAAAACATTTATTTCTACTTTATTGACTATGACAAAGCCTTTGACTGTGTGGATCACCACCAACAGTGGAAAATTCTTCGAGAGATGGGAATCCCAGACCACTTGACCCACCTCTTGGGAAATCTGTATGCAGGTCAGGAAGCAACAGTTAGAACTGGACACGGAACAACAGACTGGTTCCAAATAGGAAAAGGAGTATGTGAAGGCTGTATATTGTCACCATGCTTATTTAACTTATTACATTGTGAGAAATGCTGGGCTGGATGAGTCGCAAGCTGGAATCAAGATTGCCAGGAGAAATATCAATAATGTCAGATATGCAGATCACACCACCCTTATGGCAGAAAGCAAAGAAGAACTAAGGAGACTCTTAATGAAAGTGAAAGAGGAAAGTAAAAACGTTCACTTACAACTCAACATTGAGAAAACTAAGATCATGGCATCCGGTACCATCACTTCATGGGAAATAGATGGGGAAACAGTGAAAACAGCAACAGGCTTTTTTGGGGCTCAAAAATCACTGCAGATGGTGACTGCAGCCATGTAATTAAAAGACTCTTGGTCCTTGGAAAAAAAAAGTTATGACCAACCTAGACAGCATATTAAAAAGCAGAGACATTGCTTTGCCAACAAATGTCTATCTTGTCAAAGCTATGGTTTTCCAGTAGTATGGATGGATGTGAGAGTTGGACCATAAAGAAAGCTGAGCATTGAAGAACTGATGCTTTTGAATTGTGGTGCTGGAGAAGACTCTTTAGAGTTCCTTGGACTGTAAGAAGATCAAACCAGTCCATCCTAAAGGAAATCAGTCCTGAATATTCATTGGAAGGACTGATGCTGAAGCTGAAAATCCAATACTTTGTTCAACTGATGCGAAGAATTAACTCATTTGGAAAGACCCTGATTCTGGGAAAGTTTGAGGGTGGGAGGAGAAGGGGATGACAGAGGATGAGATGGTTGGATGGCATCACCAACTCGATGGACATAAGCTTGAGTAAATTGTAGGAGTTGGTTATGGACAGGGGTACCCATCATGCTGCAGTCCATGGAGTTGCAAAAAATTGGACGTGACTGAGAGACTGTACTGAACTGAACCTACACATATATAAAGAGTACAATATTATAAGTCTGCAATATGCTTATACTCATGAAGCCATAACTATAATCAATATAGTGAACATATTTTATGACTACGCCAAAAGTATCCAGGTGCCCCTTGATAATCCCTCATTTCTGTCCCTCCATCTCTTATGCCCTGGTAAACACTGAACTGCTTTCTGACATATAGACTGGTTGGCACAGAGTTTTTTATAAATGGATTTATACAGTATGTACTTGTTTTTCCCTGTTATTTCAATCAGCAAAATTATTTTTGAGATTCATTCATGTTGTTCTATTTATCAATAATTTGTTACCTTTTATCACTGAGTAATATCTATTATGTATATATACCAAAACGTGTTTTGGAGAAGGAAATGGCAACCCACTCCAGTATTGCCTGGAAAACTCTATGGGCAGAGGAGCCTGGCAGGCTAGAGTCCACGGGGTTGCTAAGAGTTGGACATGACTTAGTGACTAACACACATAAACTGTGTTTATTCATTCACCCTTGATAGACATAAGGCTTGTCTCCAGGTTTAAGTTCAGATCAGTTCATTCACTCAGTCGTGTCAAAGTCTTTGCAAACCCATGGACTGCAGTACGTCAGGCTTCCCTGTCCATCATCAACTTTCAGAGCTTACTCAAACTCATGTCTACTGAGTCAATGATGCCACCCAACCATCTCATCCTCTGTCATCCTCTTCTCATACTACCCTAAAACTTTCCCAGAATCAGAGTCTTTTCCAGAGAGTCAATTCTTCTCATCACGTGGACAAAGTATTGGGGTTTCAGGTTCAGCATCAGTCCTTCCAATGAATATTCAGGAATGAGTTCCTTTAGGATGGACTGGTTTGATCTTCTTACAGTCCAAGGAACTCTCAAGAGTCTTCTCTGCCACCACAATTGGAAAGCATCAGTTCTTCGGTGCTCAGCTTTCTTTATGGTCCAACTCACATCCATACCTGGCTACTGAAAAAAAAAAAAAAACATAGCTTTGACTAGACAGACTTTTGTCAGCAAAATAATATCTCTGCTTTTTAATATGCTGTCTAGGTTGGTCATAATATATTTTCCAAGGAACAAGTGTCTTTTAATTTCATGGCTGCGGTCACCATCTATAGTAATTTCGGAGCCCTCCTCCGCAAAAATTCTCTCACTGTTCCCATTGTTTCTCCATCTATTTGCCATGAAGTGATGGTACCAGATGACATAATCTTAGTCTTTTGAATGTTGAGTTTTAAGACAACATTTTCACTATCCTCTTTCACTTTCTTCAACAGGCTCCTCAGTTCTTCACTTTCTGTCATAAGGGTGGTGTCATCTGTGTTTCTGAGGTTATTGATGTTTTCCCCAGCAATCTTTATTTATTTATTTATTTTTATTGAAGGATAATTGCTTCACAGAATTTTGTTGTTTTCTCTCAAACGTCAACATGAATTAGCCATAGGTATACATATATCCCCTCCCTTTTGCATCTCACTCCCATCTCCTGACCAATCCCCCCCTAGATTGATACAGAGCCCTATTTGAGCTTCTTGGGCCATGCAGCTGATTCCCAATGGCTACCTATTTTACATATGGTAATGTAAGTTTCCATGTTACTCTTGCCATACATCTCACCCTCTTCTTTCCTCTCCCCATGTCCATAAGTCTTTTCTCTATGTCTGCTTCTCCCTTGTTGCCCTTTAAATAAATTCTTCAATACCATTTTTCTAGATTCTGTATATATGCTTTAGACTATATTTATCTTTCTCTTTCTGACTCATTTCACCCATTATACTAGATTCTAGGTTCATCCACCTCATCAGAACTGACTCAAATGCATTCCTTGTTCAGTGCAGCATTATTTACAATAGCTAGAACATGGAAGCAACCTGGATGTCCATTGACAGATGAATGGTTACAGAAATTGTGGTACATATGCACAGTGGAATATTACTCTTCCAGCTATCTTGATTCCAGCTTGTGCTTCATCCAGCCCAGTATTTCACATGATGTACTCTGCATATAGGTTAAATAAGCAGGGTGACAATATACAGCCTTGACATACTCCTTTTCCAATTTGGAACCAGTCTGTTGTCCCATGTCTGGTTCTAACTGCTGCTTCTTGATCTGCAAACAGGTTTCACAGGAGGCAGGTAAGGTGGTCTGCTATTCCCAATTCTTGGAATTTTTCCACACAATTTTATTATCCATAGAGTCAAATGCTATGGCATAGTCAATAAAGCAAAAGTAGATTTTTTTGGAACTCTCTTGCTTTTTCTATTATCCAATGGTTATTGGCAATTTTATCCCTGGTTCCTCTGCCTTTACTAAATCTAGCTTGAAAATCTGAATGCTCATGGTTCATTACTGTTGAAGACTGGCTTGGAGGATTTTGAGAATTATTTTGCTAGCAGGTGAGATGAGTGCAATTGTGCAGTAGCTTGAATTTTCTTTGACATTGCTCTCTTTTGGGATTGGAATGAAAACTGACATTTTCCTGTCCTTGTGGCCACTGCTGAGTTCTCCAAATCTGCTGGAATATTGAGTGCAACACTTTCACAGCATCATCTTTTAGGATTTGAAATAGCTCAGCTGGAATTCCATCACCTCCACTAGCTTTGCCCATAGTGATGCTTCCTAAGGCCCACTTGACTTTGCACTCCAGGATGTCTGGTTCTAGGTGACTGATCACACCATTTTGCTATCTGGATCATTAATATCTTTTTTGTATACTTCTGTGTATTCTTGCTATCTTTTCTTAATATCTTCTGCTTCTGTTAAATCCATACCTTTTCTGTCCTTTATTGTGCCCATGTTTGTATGAAATGTGCCCTTGGCATCTCTAATTTTCTTGAAGAGGTCTCTACTCTTTCCCATTCTATTGTTTTCCTCTATTTCTTGCACTTAGGAAGGCTTTCTTATCTCTCCTTGCTCTTCTTTGGAACTCTGCATTCAGATGAATGCATCATTCCTTTTCTCCTTTGCCTTTCACGTCTCTTCTTTTCTCAGCTATTTGTAAGGCCTTCTCAGACAATCATTTGCCTTTTTGCATTTTTTGGGAGGGAATGGTTTTGATCACTGCCTCATGTAAAATGTTACAAACTTCTCTCCACAGTCCTTCTAGCACTCTGTCTATCAGATCTAATCCCTTGAATCTATTTGTCACTTCTAGTGAATAATCATAAGGGATTTAATTTAAGTCATACCTGAATAGCTTAATGGTTTCCCCTATCTCTATATTCAGATATATCCATCAAGATGCAGATGAAGGTTACAGAAGACTTGGATAAATGTAAAGATATTATTTCTCTTGAGTGGGAATATTTTTTTTCAAGATGTTAATCCTCCCAAATTGACCTATACATTCAATGAAAAATCTCAAACAAAATTTCACCATAAAATAAAATATTTTCACAGAAATTTAAAAACTAATGTAAAAGCTATAATGAAAATGCATAATACCCATAATAGACAAAGCAATATTGAAAAATAGTAAAGATAGGATACAAATATTACCAAATTTCAAAATTTAATATGAAGTTATGGTAAAAAAAATACCAGTTTGAATTCAGCATGAAGACAGACAAGTAGATCAGTGTAACCAAATAAAGTCCAGAAATAGAGGCACACATATATGAAAACCTGATTTTTTCAATGGTACAAAGGGTATTCAATGGAGAAATAGTTCTTTTCATTAAATGGTGCTGAAACAATCAAATTTCAATATACTTAGAAAAAACTTAATTTAAATCCATACTTTGTAACATATACAAAAATTAACTCAAAATGAATCATAGAACACAATTAAAAACCTAAAGCTACAAATCTTAAAAAATATAAAAAGAAAAAAAATTGTGTTTAGTGAGGCAAAGACTTCTTTCTTAAAAATGATACCAAAAGGATAATTGAGAAGAGAAAAATAAACTTATTGGACTTCATCAGAACTAAAAACATGTACTCTTTAAATGACACTGTTAAGAGAATGAAAAGACAGGCTACAGACATTCAGAAAACTTTTGCAAATCATGTCTTAAAAAGGACTTGGATTTATGATATATAAAGAACCCACAAAATTCAAATAAATAGCCCCATGGTAAAATAAGCCAAAGATCTGGACAGACATTTTATCAAAGAAGATAAATAGATGGCAAATGAGTACATAAAAAGATACTCGACATCATTCATCACGAAGCAAATATACATCAATACCAAAATGAGATACTGTATACAAATATTGTTATTGTTTAGTTGGTAAGTCATGTTTCCTTCTTTTGTGAGCTTGTGGACTGTGGCCCACAAGGCTCCTCTGATCATGGAACTCTCCAAGCAAGAATACTGGAGTGGAATGCCATTTCCTTCTCCAGGTGATCTTCTTGATCCAGGAATACAACCCATGCCTTCTGCTTGGCTGGCAGATTCCTTACTACTGAGACACCTGGGAGGCCATATACATATATTAGAAAGCTTAAAGAATATTACTCAGCCATTAAAAAGAATACATTTGAATCAGTTCTACTGAGGTGGATGCACCTAAACCCTATTATACAGAGTGAAGTAGGCCAGAAGGAAAAACAACAATACAGCATACTAACGCATATATATGGAATTTAGAAAGATGATAATGATAACCCTGTATGCAAGACAGCAAAAGAGATGCAGATGTATAGAACAGTCTTTTGGACTCTATGGGAGGGGGTGAGGGTGGGATGATATGGGAGAATGACATCGAAACATGTAAATTATCATATGTGAAATGAATCACCAACCCAGGTTTGATGCATAACACAGGGTGCTCAGGGCTTGTGCACCAGGATGACCCAGAGGATGGAATCAGGAGGGAGGGGGGTTCTGGAAGGGGAACACATGTATACCCATGGTGGATTCATGTCAATGTATGGCAAAACCAACATAATAATATAAAGAAAAAGTCTTTCTTGAATTTGTTACAATAAAAAAACCATAAAATACAATAAAATAAAAAAGTGAAATCTTCTCCCACTCCAGAAAACTTCTCCGTAAAGGTAGCAGAGAAAGAAAACACTTTTATTATTGAATATATATACTATATTAATCCAGAAAGTGCATTTGTATTATAAAAAAATAAAATAATGATTGACTTACTATAATCAGTGTTGGTGAGGCTATGGAGCAACTGGATACCTCACACCTTGCCCACAAAAATATTTATAAGTACTGATTCAGCTTTGTTTGCAATAACCTAAACCTGGAGACTAGATTCGGGAATTCCTCTGATAGAGTGTCTGAAGAACTATGGACATAACTATGACACTGGACAGGAGGCAGTGATCAAAACCATCCCCCAAAAAATAAATGCAAAAAGGCAAAGTGGCTGTCTGAGAAGATCTTACAAATAGCTGAGAAAAGATGAGAAGCAAAAACTAAACGAAAAAAGGAAAGATGCACTCATCTGATTGCAGAGTTCCAAAAAATAGCAGGGGGAGATAAGAACGCCATCCTAAGTGATCAGTGCAAAGAAATAGAGGAAAACAATAGAATGGGAAAGAGTAGAGATGTCTTCAAAAAAAATAGAGATGCCAAGGGCACATTTCATACAAACATGGGCACAATAAAGGACAAAAAATTATGGACCTAACAGAAGCAGAAGTTATTAAGAAAAGGTGGCAAGATTACACAGAAGAAGTATACAGAAAAAATCTAATGACCCAGATAACCAAATGGTGTGATCAGTCACCTAGAACCAGACATCCTGGAGTGCAAAGTCAAGTGGGCCTTAGGAAGCATCACTATGGGCAAAGCTAGTGGAGGTGATGGAATTCCAGCTGAGCTATTTCAAATCCTAAAAGATGATGCTGTGAAAGTGTTGCACTCAATATTCCAGCAGATTTGGAGAACTCAGCAGTGGCCACAAGGACTGGAAAAGGTCAGTTTTCGTTCCAATCCCAAAGGAGAGCAATGTCAAAGAATGTTCAAACTACTGCACAATTAGACTCCTTTAACATTTTAGAAAGGAAATGTTCAAAATCCTTCCAGATAGGCTTCCACAGTACATGAATCGAGAATTTTAACATGTCAAAACTGAATTTAGAAAAGGCAGAGGAACCAGAGATCAAATTGCCAACATCCACTGAATCATAGAAAAAAGAAGGGAATCCCAGAAAAACACCTGCTTTATTGACTGTGCTAAAGCATTTAGCTATGTGGTTTACAAGATGGGAAGATCAGACCACCTTATCTGCCTCCTGTGAAACCTGTTTGCTGGTCAAGAAGCAACAGTTAGAACTGAACATGGAACAGCAGACTGGTTCAAAATTCGAAAAGGAGTACATGAAGGTGGTATATTGTCCCTCTGCCTATTTAACATATATGCAGAAATCATGTGAAATACCAGGCTGGATGAAGCATAAGCTGGAATCAAGATTTCTGGGAGAAATATCAATAACCTCAGATATGCAGATGCCACCACCCTTATGACAGAAAGCAAAGAGGAACTAAAGAGCCTCCTGGTGAAAGTGAAAGAGGAGAATGAAAAAGCTGGCTTGAAATTTAACATTCAAAAAAGCTAAGATCATGGCATCTAGTCCCATCACTTCCTGGCAAATAGATGAGAAAACAATGAGAACAGTGAAAAACTTAATTTTCTTAGGCTCCAAAATCACTGCGAATGGTGACTGCAGCCATTAAATTAAAAGACATTTACTTCTTGGAAGAAAAACTATGAAAAACATAGGCAGCATATTAAGTAAAAAGCAGAGACACTGCTTTTCCAACAACGATCTGTATAGTCAAAGCTTTTTTTTTTTTTTCCAGTAGTCATGTACGGGTGTGAGAGTCGGACCATAAGGAAGGCTGAGTGCCAAGGAATTGATGCTTTTGAACTGTGGTGCTGGAGAACACTCTTGAGAATCCCTTGGATGGGAAGGAAATCAAAACAGTCAATCCTAAAGGAAATCAACCTTGAATCTTCATTGGAAGAAGTGATGCTGAAGCTGAAGCTTCAATTCTTTTGCCACCTGATGCAAAGAGCTGACTCATTAGGTAAAAAACCCTGATTCTTGGAAAGATTCAAGGCAGGAGGTGAAGGGAACAAGGCAGGGGAGAAGGAGAATAAGATGGTTGGATGACATCACTGATTCAATGGGTATGAGTTTAAGCATACTCTAGGAGACAGTGAAGGACAGGGAGGCCTGGTGTGCTGCAGTCCATGGGTCACAAAGAGTCAGACATGACCGAGTGACTGAACAACAGCAATCTCTCTCAGTACGTTTTGTAGTCTATAGTTTATATATCTTGAATTCAATTTTTCATCATGTTAATCCATAAGCATTTCATATTTTTATGCTGTTGGGAATAATATTGTTTTTAATTTATTTTTTATTTTAGTTGCTCAGTTGTGTCTCACTCTTTGTGACCCCATGGACTGTAGCACGCCGGGCTCATCTGTTTATGGGATTCTCCAGGCAAGAACATTGGAATGAGTGTACATTACCTTCTCCAGGGGATCCTCCTGACCCAGGAATCGAACTTAGGTCTCCTGAATTGCAGGTAGATTCTTTACTGTCTGAACCACCAGGGAATCCAAATTATTTTTAATAAAAATTCTATTATTTTTAATGTCAATTCCCAGTTGTTTTTTGCCAGTATATAGAGATAGAATTGATTTGTGTATACTGTGCTTGTATACTGTAACAGTGGATATACCCATTTATTACTTTTAGTAGCTTCTCTGTAGATTCTGGAGAAGGCAGTGGCAACCCACTCCAGTACTCTTGCCTGGAAAATCCCATGGGCAGAGGAGCCTGGTGGGCTGAAGCCTGTGGGGTCCCTAAGAGTCGGTCACAACTGAGCATCTTCACTTTCACTTTTCACTTTCATGCACTGGAGAAGGAAATGTCAGCCCACACCAGTATTTCTGCCTGGAGAATCACAGGGATGGAGGAGCCTGGTGGACTGCCATCTATGGGGTCGCACAGAGTAGGACATGACTGAAGTGACTTAGCAGCAGCAGCAGCCATAGATTCTATTCAAATTTCTCTATAGACATTCTATAAATTATTGAGACATATATTGAAATATCTGATTGTAAGTATAGGTTTTTCTGTGTTTCGAGTTCTATAAGTTTTTCTTGATGTCTTTTGAAGCTGTTTTATAGAGACATAAGTGTTTAAAATTATGTGTTTTTAAATTATTTGACTCTCATCATTTGGCATGACGTGTTGTCTTTTACAATATATTTGGAGTTTTATTTTCAAATAGAAAATGACAAGCTCATTCTAAATTAGTTGAAAATTCCAATGACCTAGAAAAGCCAGAACAACTTTGACAAACAACAAATTAAGAATGGTAACTCTACCTAAATTTCAAGATTATTATAAAGCTAAACTTATCAAATCTGCTTTGCCTATGGTTTATTAAGCCAGTCCAGTTTTCTTTTATTTAATGTTAGTATGGTTATTCCATTCCCATTCATTTCCTTTTAACCTATTTGTGCCTGTTTATTTAAAGTGGGTTTCTTGAAGACAACAGTTCATTGGGTCTTCCTTTTCTATCCAAACTGATATTTTCTGACTTTTATTTGGGCGATTTATAGTGTCTTCAGTGTGTTTATTAATATTGTTAGGCTTAAAACTGCATTCATGATTTTATTTTCAATCTTCTTGCTAATTATTTGTTCACTTACACCTTTTTCCTAATTCCTATTCAGACTGAGTATTTTTTAAAAAATGTACAATTTAATGGTTATTAGTATTTTTCACAGATATGTGCAACCATCACCAGAGTCCATTTTAGAACATTTTTCACCTCTAAGAGAAACCTCATACACATTAGCTTTCATCCACCTCTCCTAATATTCTCCCCACTCCTAATTTACTTTCTGTCTAAAGATTTGCTTACTCCAAACATTTCATATTGGAATCACATAATACGTGGTCTTTTGTGACAGATTTACTCATTCAGCATGTTTTTCAGGTTCATCTATGTTGTAGCATGTATCAGAATGGCATTCATTTTTATAGTTAAATAATGTTCTACTGTATGGACACACTACGTTTTGCTTATTCACTCATCAGTTGATGGATATTTGAGTTGTTTCTACTTTTGACTCTTATGAATAGACACATACAGGTTTTTGTGGACAGTTTTAATTTCTCTTGAGTATATACTTAGGAGTGGAATTGCTAGGTCATAGGGTAATTCTATATTTACCCTTTGAGGATTTGCCAGACTGTTTTTCAAAATGGCTGGACCATTTTACATCCATGCCAACAGTGCATGAGGATTCTGAATTTTCCATACTCTCACTAACACTTGCTATTATCAAACTTTTTTTTTATTACATCCATCCTAGTGAATGTGAAATGAGATCTCATTATGTTTTTAATCTCATAGCTTTGATTGACACTTATCTGGAGATTAATTTTATCCAACAGATTATTTTTTATGTTCATAGTTTTTCCTTATTTTCACTTATTATATATAATTATTTGTTTTGCTTTTTTAGCAGTTTCTGTAGCATTTATAATATACATATATAACATACCACAGTTTCAGTGATATTATTTAAGTATATTATTATGCTATTTTTATCATGCATTTTAAGATATTAAGAAGAGGTGGCAAGAATACACAGAACTGTACAAAAAAGATCTTCATGATCAAGATAACCATGATGATGTGATCACTCACCTAGAGCCAGATATCCTAGAATGTGAAGTCAAGTGGGCCTTAGGAAGCATCACTATGAACAAAGCTAGTGGAGGTGATGGAATTCCAGTTGAGCTGTTTCAAATCCTAAAAGATGATGCTGTGGAAGTGCTGCCCTCAATATGCCAGCAAATTTGGAAAACTCAGCAGTGGCCACAGGACTGGAAAAATTTAGTTTCCATTCCAATCCCAAAGAAAGGCAATGCCAAATAATGCTCCAACTACTGCACAATTGCACTCATCTCACACACTAGTAAAGTAATGCTCAAAATTCTCCAAGCCAGGCTTCAACAATACATGAACTGTGAAATTCCAGATGTTCAATCTGGTTTAGGAAAAGGCAGAGGAACCAGAGATCAAGTTGCCAACATCCACTGGATCATCAAGAATGCAAGAGCATTCCAGAAAAAACATCTATTTCTGCTTTATTGACTATGCCAAAGCCTTTGCCTGTGTGAATCACAATAAACTGTAGAAAGTTCTTCAAGAGATGGGAATACCAGAACACCTGATCTGCCTCTTGGGAAATCTGTATGCAGGTCAGGAAGCAACAGTTAGAACTGGACATGGAACAACATACTGGTTTCAAAAAGGAAAAGGAGTATGTCAAGGCTGTGTACTGTCACCCTACTTATTTAACTTCTATGCAGAGTACATCATGAGAAATGCTGGGCTGGAGGAAGCACAAGCTGGAATCAAGATTGCTAGGGAGAATATCAATAATCTCAGATATGCAGATGACACCACCCTTTTGGCAGAAAGTAAAGAAGAACTAAAGAGACTCTTGATGAAAGTGAAAGAGTAGAGTGAAAAATTTGGATTAAAGTTTAACATCCAGAAAACAAAGATCATGGCATCTGGTCCCATCACTTCATGGAAAATAGATGGAGAAACAGTGGCAGACTTAATTTTCTTGAGCTCCAAAATCACTGCAGATTGTGATTGCAGCCATGAAATTAAAAGTTGCTTACTCTTTGGAAGAAAAGTTATGACACGCCTAGGTAGCATATTAAAAGGAAGAGAGATTACTTTTCCAACAATGGTCTGTCTAATCAAAGCTATGATTTTTCCAGTAATCATGTATGGACATGAGAGTTGGTCTATAAAGAAAGCTGAGGGCCAAATAATTGATGCTTTTGAATTGTGGTGTTGGAGAAGACTCTTGAGAGTCCCTTGGACTGCAAGGAGAGCCAACCAGTCCATCCTAAAGGATCCTAAAGGATCAGTCCTGGGTGTTCATTGGAAGGACTGATGTTGAAGCTGAAACTCCAATACTCTGGCCACCTGATGGGAAGAACTGACTCATTTGAAAAGACTCTAATGCTGGGAAAGATTCAAAGCAGGGGGAGAAGGGGACAACAGAGGATGAGATGGTTGTATGGCATCCCTACTCAATGGGCATGAATTTGAGTAAACTCTGGGAGTTGGTAATGGACAGGGAAGCCTGACATGCTGCAGTCCATGGGGTCTCAAAGAGTCAGACATGATTGAGTGACTGAACCTACCTGAACTGATAAGCCTCATACTATATTACGACAATTTTCATTTAAAGTGTATATTTGAATATAGTTAAATAATACAAATAGTCTCAAAAAATCACGCATGTTGTTATCATTTTCAATGTTCTTTATATGACCTATATTTTCCCATGGTAATATTGAACTTCCCTGGTGGCTCAGAGGGTAAAGCATCTGCCTACAGTGCAGGAGACTCAGGTTCCATCCCTGGGTAAGGAAGATCTCCTGGAGTAGGAAATGGAAACCCACTCCAGTATTCTTGCCTGGAAAATCCCATGGACGGAGGAGCCTGTTAGGCTACAGTCCATGGGGTTGCAAAGAGTCAAACATGACTGAGTGACTTCATTTTCACTTTCATGATATTATTTTCTTTTTCCACAAAGGTCTTCCTTTTACTTTATCTATAGAGTTGATCTGCTGGTGGTAAATTCATTCACTTTTTTAATGTCTGAAAAAGTCATTATTTTACCTTCATTTTGGAAAGGTATTTTCTTTGGGCATAACACTCCATACTGACAATATTTTTGTTTTAATACTTTAATGATCTTGCTCCAATGTCTTTCTGTTTCTATTTCTTCAAACAATGAATGTTTCATTATCCTTCTATTTATTCCCTCTGTATATAGCAATTTGCTTTTCAGTCAAAGGTTTAAATGTTTTCTCATTACCACTAGTTTTGAGCAGTATAATTATTACTTGCCTTCATTTAGTTTTCTTCACTTTTTAGTGTTTATGATGAACTCAACTTAAATCTGAGGGTTTATAATTGCTATAGGCCAATTTCAGTCCTCCAGAATCATATACTGAAGCCCTAATCACCAGTATTTGGAGATAAGGCCTCAAAAGGAGTGCATAAGTTAAAATGAGGCTACTAGAATGGGCCTTAATCCAATCTGACTGGTATCCTTATTGTTTCTGCTGTTTAGTTGTCAAGTCATGTCTGCCTCTTTTATGACCCCATGTACTGAAGCCCACCAGGTTCCTCTGTCCATGGAATTTTCCAGGCAAGAATACTGGAGTGAATTTCCATTCCCTCCTCCAGCAGATCTTCCCGACCCAAGGATCAAACCTGGGTCTTGTGAATGTGTCTCCAGCATTGCAGGTGGGTTCTTTTACCACTGGGCCACCAGGGAAGCCCTGGTATCCTTATAAGAAGAGGACATTTGGAGATACAAAGAAACACCAGGCTTTTGTGCCCATAGGAGGTAAACCATGTTAGGACATAGTGAGAAGGTGGCCATTGCCTGCCCAAGGAGAAAGGCCTCAGGAGAAACTAACTAACATCTAACATCCACAATTGTGAGAGAATAAATTTCTGTTCTTTAAATCACCTATCATGTAGTATTTTGATATAGTAGATTGTGATGGCTAATTTTATGTGTCCTCTTGACTGGCCATGGAGTGTCCAGATAAAACATTATTTCTGGGTATATCTGTGAGGGTGCTTCTAGATGAGATTAGCTTTTGAATCAGTGGGCAAAGTAATGTATATTGCACTCCTCTATGTGGCTGTGCATCATTCATTCCACTGAGGACTGAAAAGAACAAAAGATAGATAAAAGAAACCCCTTTGGTACTGTCTCACTGTGTCAACTCTGACAGTTTATGTGTTCTTCTACTTCCTTGAACTGGGATTTATATAATCAATTCCCTTAATTCAAAGGCCCTCAAACTCAGATTGAATTGTACCACCAGATTTTCTGGATCTCTAGCTTCCACGGAGTGGATTGTGGAACTTCTCAGTCTCCATAATTGTGTATGCCCACTCCTTTCCTGTTACTTAATCTTGGGTGATGTATAAATGCTGATTTATATTTAATTTTCTTTTTGGCTAAAGATAAAATGCTTGAGTAGATGTCCATTGACAGATGAATGGATAAATAAGTTGTGGTATATATACACAATGGAATATAACAGCCATAAAAAGGAATGCATTTGTGTCAGGTCTAATGAGGTGGATGAACCTAGAACCTATTATACAGAGTGAAGTAAGTCAGAAAGAGCAAGATAAATATCATATTCTAACACATATACACGAATCTAGAAAACTGGTATGGAAGAATTTATTTACAAGGCAACAATGGAAAAACTGACATAGAGAATAAACTTATGGACATGGGGAGAGGGGAGGAGAGGGTGAGATGTATTGAAAGAGTAACATGGAAATTTACATTACCATATGTAAAATAGATAGCCAACGGGAATTTGCTATATGGCTCAAGAAACTCAAACAGGGGCTCTGTATCAACCTAGAGGGGTGGGATGGGAAGGGAGATGGGAGGGAGTTTCAACGGGGAGGGGATATATGTATACCTATGGCTGATTCATGTTGAGCTTTGAAGAAAACAGTTAAATTCTGTAAAGGAATTATCCTTCAATAAAAAATAACAAAAAAAGAAAGAAAATAGGTTTTGAAAGAAAGTTAAAATAACAATAAGATTATTCTACTACATTAAATTTAATCTAACATAATATTGGCTCAAAATTTTTTTCATCATAATTAAGCATGTTTTCTTATATACATAATTGTCTGTATAAATTATTCATGCATATTTACCTAAATAAAATACATTTGAATGAAAATATTTTAATTAAATAATTTAAAATGCTTTTCATATTTTTGACTTTAGTAAATGCTTATAAATTAAATATAGTTATATAAGAAGTACAGTTTGATTTTTAGATACAATTGAAATGTTAATCACAATGCTAAGAATGACATTTAAATTCTTTTCTCTTTTAGCTTTTATTACCTATGAATCTTCACTATGTCTTCAGTGTCATGATTATGACTGAATTAGATGTGACTGAGGAACTTTGATTATCTTAGTTGTTGCACTGGGTTGTGATAACCCATTGAGCAAAAGAATGAGTATTTTTCATTTTCACCATCTGTTGACTTATGGAAAAACTGATCAAGCTTTGTGAAAATCCAATCGTATCAAACCAATTTAATTTTTGTCACAAGAGACATCCACATTAACAAGTGAGAATGAATGATTCCATCTGCTTAAATTCATGCAGTACAGTATTTTTATTGAAAGCCTAAGAAAAACATGTTTGTAATATATTTTTGTTTAGGAAATAGCTTACCCCTAAATCAATTCTATAGGATAGAGCAGTGGGATAGCATCATTCTTGGGAATATATTGTAGGCTTTTGAGTTTGTCAAGTGGCATCACATAAGTCTCATTAAGTTTATCTAGAAACTTATGCCATGGAGATACAGGAAATTGATTTTTAATTGCTATCTTAGTTATCTTTATTTTCTTCTCTAAGTATGTCTGTTGGTTGGTCCTATCTGACACCACTACCTAGACAGAAAGTGTAAAAGTAACTTTAGCCCCACCTTGGACTAGAGCACAGGATCTAGTGGTCCAATTATAAGTGTCAGGCCCCTCTGTGCTTTCCAATCTTCATTTGCCATCTTCATCCTCTGAATGTTTTTGCTGCCAACTGGTACCTAGGATGCAGAATTCATGAGGAATGACATTTATTTCTGTAACCCCTAAACATCAACACTTTTAATCCACTCTTACTTTGGACCCATTAAGTTCTATTCTATTAGCTAAAATTCTAGTTCCTTCCTTGTCTTGGATTTTTTTTTTTCTTCAGCTTGACAAAGGGCCCAGTTGAACCATCAACTCCTACCAACTCTTTTGAAACTAGATCCTGTTCACAGGGGAGGGATCTTTGTCTAAATTATGAATATCCCCCAAAGCCTAAACAGAATTGACATTTTAGTATGATATCTGGCCCCCAATGAGCAGAAGCAGCTTTTAAAGGTATGAAGAAAGAAGTATGGTCTCTGAAAATAAAAATACAAATTTGTTTTTTAACTTATTCAGATAACAAAAACACTACAATCTACTATTAATGATATTTACTAAAATTCTACTTACCTAAATCCTTTAGAAACTGCTGTAATGTATAGTATATATTAATCAGTTTTATGATACACTTCAGCTATTCTAAATAAAATAATTTATATTTTTGAAGATTTTAACACTTTGAGGTGCTTACTATGTTCCAGACATATTGCTAACTATTTAAAATAACTCATTTAGTCTTCATGAAATTATTTGTGATAAATGCAACTATGCTGATGAATCTCAGCAAAGGGTCGCAGTTATAAATAGGAGAACCAAGGTAGCCTAGCTCTACAGTACATGTTTTGAACCACTTAGTTATTCCATCTTCTACCAACTGCACCTACTAAGAAATAAAAATAAATATGACACCCATTTAGAGAACAGTCTTTAAAAATTTTTATTTTATTAAAGTATAGTTGATTTACAATGTTGTTTTTTTGTTGTTCAGTTGATAAGTCATGTCAAACTCTTTGGGACCCGATGGACTGTAGCACATCAGGCTTCTCTGTCCTCTACTATCTCCCAGAATTTGCTAAAATTCATGTCCATGAATGTTCTGTTGATATCTACTGAATAGCTAAGTGATTCACTTATACCTATATATAAGTATACACATTGTTTTTCTTCCTCTTTTCCATTATGGCTTATCACAGGATATTGAATACACTTACCTGTGATATACTGTAAGTTCTTAGTGTTTACCCATTCTATATATAACAGTTTGCATCTGTTCATCCAAAACTCCCAATCTATCATCCCTCCTGCACCCTACCTACCATTAGGAACCAGAAGTCTGTTCTCTATATCCGTGAGTCTGTTTCTGTTTCATAAATAATCTCATTTCTGTCATATTTTAGACTTCACATGTAAATGATATCATATGGCAATGGCTTTTTTCTTCCTGACTTACTTCAGTTAGTATGACAATCTCTAGGTCTATCCATGTGGCTGGAATGGCACTGTTGCTCAGTTGCTCAGTTGTGTCCAACTATTCACAACCCCATCAACTTCAGGCTTCCCTGTCCTTCACCATCTCCTGGGGCTTGCTCAAACTCATGTCCATTGAGTCTGAGATTCCATCCAACCAACTCATCCTCTGTTATCCCCTTCTCCTGCCTTCAATGTTTCCTAGCATCAGGGTCTTTTCCAGAGGGTCAACTCTTCTCATCAGGTGGCCAAAGTATTGGAGCTTCAGCTTCAGCATCATTTTTCCAGTGAATATTCAGAATTAATTTCCTTTAGGATTAACTGGTTTGATCTCCTTGCAGTCCAATGGACTCTCAAGAGTCTTATTCAACATCACAGTTCAAAAGCATCAATTCTTTGGTGCTCAGCTTTCTGTATGGTCCAACTCTCACATCCAGACATGTCTACTGGTAAAACCATAGCTTTGACTATATGGACCTTTGTTGGCAATGTTATGTCTCTGCTTTTTTTTTTTATTTATTATTATTTTTTAATTGTTTTTGCCATACATTGTCATGATATCACCATGGGTTTACATATGCTTCCCCTCCGGAACCCCCCTCCCTCTTCCCTCCCCCCCCCCCCGGGAAATCTCACTGCACCAGCCCCGAGCATCAGTCCTTTTTAATACACTGTCTAGGTTTGTCATAGGTTTTCTTCAAAGGAGCGAGTGTCTTTCAATTTCATGGCTGCAGTCACCATCTCCAGTGATTTTGGAGCCCAAGAAAATAAAAACTCTCACTGTTCCCATTGTTTCCCTATCTATTTGTCATGAAGTGATGGGACAAGATGCCACGATCCTAGTTTTTTTGAACATTAAGTTTTAAGTAAGCTTTTTCACTCTCCTCTTTCACTTTCATCAAGAGGCTCTTTAGTTCCTCTTTGCTTTCTGTCATAAGGGTGGTGTCATCTGTGTATCTGAGGCTATTGATGTTTCTCCTAGAAATCTTGATTCCAGCTTGAGCTTCATCCAATGGCATTATTTCATTCTTTTTTATGGCTGAGTAATATCTCATTGTGTATATGTACCACATCTTCCTTATCCATTCATCTGCTGATAGGCATTCATCTGTTGATGAGCATTTAGTCTCTGTCCTTTCAATGGCTATAGTAAATAGTGCTGCTATAAACATTAGGGTGGTTATACCTTTTAAATTTGAGTTTCTGTGAGAGTTTTACACACACACACACACACACACACACACACACACACACACACACACACACACACCCAGGAGTGAGATTGGTAGGTTATATGGTAGCTTTATTTTTAGTTTTTTATGGAAACTCCATATTGTTCTCCATAGTGGCTACATCAATTTACATTCCTACCAACAGTGTAGGAAGGTTCCTTTTTCTCCACACCCTCTCAGCATTTGCTATTTGTAGACTCTTAATCGTGGCTGTGAAGAATAGTCTGAGTGTTTAAGCTAACATCCTAAGAATCTATCCTAAGAGTCTAGTAACAACAATAACAAAATTATCAAAATATTGTTTATCTTTCATGAAGCACTTACCTAGTGTCAGATACTGTCAGGCACCATT